>APFE030319893.1:102840-126678 GCA_000404065.3 Pinus taeda
ATTGACAAAGCAGGAATTGCACATCTCCCTAGGGGAAGTATGAGCCAGAGGAATCTGATTTCATTTTTATATATAATTTTGTCTCTAAATTTTTTTTCACAGCATGTGGACTTCTTGTTATGTAATGGGCTTGGTCTGATCTAATATGATTATTTATTTGATGAGCAGAATATTATGATGGAGGTGGAAAGGCTGAAACTTGAGCTAGAGCGTACTCAAGGCATGTTATATGCTATTGAGCTAGAGCGTACTCAAGGCATGTTATATACTATTGCCATGCAAGAAGCAACGAAGGCAAACATCATGGTGAGTCTATTTGCCTATCCTGTCATAAAAATTATAGTCGAATTGAATATTAGGTATGCCATTGTGGTACCACGTAGTACACTTAAGGGCTGATGTTTACGAGCTAAATGATGGTGACAGGTCAATGAACTAACAAAACAGATAAAAAAAGAGAGAGCAAGACAACTTGATGAAAGGGAGGTGATAGCCAGACAACTTGGTGAAAGGGAGGCAAGAGCCAGAATAGAATCACAAGTGAGAAAGAAAGCACAGAAAGCGCCTGAATCTAAGCAGCCATATGTTCAAACCAGACATAGCAAAGAGGAAATGGATGCTATGCCTCCATACCATTTCCTTTGTCCTATACTTAAGGTTAGTTTTTTTTATCCATGCTTTTTTTTAATCCTTATTTATGGGAAGTGGAACTCTTGACTTATTACATGGAGTGTTTTTATTTAGTTTTTTTTTTAAACTAGTATGTATAAGGATGGAAACCTCTGACCTATGACCTATCACATAGAGTATAGAACCCGTGACCTATCAGATAGAGTGTAAAACCAGTGTGTGGAACCAATCACCTATTACATAAAATACCTTAGCAATACAGTCTTTACGTTCAACCCAAAACCCCATGGGCTCATCCAGACTTCCTTTAAAGAATTCCTTTAACGAAAGGGTTAATCACTATAATAATCGAAGTTGAAATTAAAGTACCCATCTCCATTAGAGGCTGTCCTCACTTAATTATGTGGACAGAACTGAATGTGCATGACTCGTAAACATCTGTACATTAAAAATTGTCCGGTTGCTAATACTGAAAGTATGTTGGCCTTATTGTATGCAGGATGTCATGGACGATCCCCATATTGCGGATGATGGTTACACATATGAGTATGGTTTCATCAGGAATTGGCTTGAGAACCACAATACATCCCCAATAACGAATCAGCCAATACAACAGAATATCCTTATTCCAAATAATACACTTAGATCTGCAATCCGAGAGTGGAAAATTGAATCTGGATTCAGCAACGCCCTATTTTATATATCCTAGGATAACGCTACCCAATTCCCTGAAAGAAAAACATGGTCCTTCTTTGCCAAAATCTAATGTACATGTAGCATGTGGTTTCTTTGTATTCAGTTTTGGATCGGCTCTTACGTATTTTACATAAAGTTTCTCAACCAATTCTGAAAATGTTTCTCAAGTAGATGTAGTATGTGGTTTCTTCATATTCAATTTTGGATTGGCTTTACGTCTTTTACGTAAACTTTCTTCAACCAAAGCTGAAGATGCTTCTCCAGCACCGAAAACTGAAGTATAATGTGTACCACTTTTTACTATTACCTTCGCTCTTGCCCTGTCACGGGTGTAAATATAATTTTATTTTATTTAATTAATGGTTAAAAAATATATAATTTTTTTAATTATAAAAAATATTTCAAAAATTTTATGTCTTATCATGTTGTATTATTTGATTTAGAATTAAATTATTGTTAAAGAATAAGTATTAAAAATTCTCGACAAAATTTTAATACTCATTATTGATTGAAAAAAAATTTCTTTCCAATTAATTTGATGTGTAATTTAGAAATAGAAGCACATTCCTTCAAACAAAACGTTTCATACAAATACATCTTGATGTGTGATTGAAAAGTGATCTTCAAAATAAATTATTATTAATTTTATAAATCACTATTCATGAAGATTCAAAATTTAAATATAAGAAAGAATTGAATTACACATCAAATGGTTTTTTTCTATTAGCGTGATATTTAGCCTAGTTGTTTAATTTGATATTGTGAAATTTTCAACCAAGCACATAAAGATTTATTTATAGTGTGAATAATAAATTATTATTATTTTTGTAAACCAGTTCATGAACATTCAAAGTTTAAATATACCACAGCATTGAATTACACATCAAATGGTTTTTTTATTAGCGTGATATTTAGCCTGGTTGTTTAATTTGATAAGGCGGAATTTTCAACAAAGCACATAAAAATTTATAGTATGAATAATAATAATAATAAACTATTTTTATTTTTATAAACCATAATTTATGAACATTCAAAATTTAAATATACCAAAACATTGAATTACATATCAAATCTTATTAGCGTGATAAATTCTCAACAAAACACATAAAGATTTATAGCGTTAATAATAATAAGTTTTATTATTTTAAAAATATTGATTTTTTTTGTATTAGTATAATATTTCAGAAGTTGTTTAATTTGATATTGTGAAATTTCAACAAAAGACAAGAATATAATGAGAATAATAATAATAATTTTTAGTATTTCAAAATAATTTTATATTTTTATATTAATTTATATGTTAATTTTATATTTATTTGATAAATAATTTTTTATTTTTTTTTTTTAATTAAAATAATTTTTATTATAATTAAAGTATAAATTGGTTAAGTTCTGATATTTTTAGTTTTAATGTAATTTTTATACATTGTAAAGTAGTAAAGGTAGTAATTAAGGTTGGGAATTATTAGAAAGTTTTCTATCAATTATGAATTTTTAACATTTTTTTTTATTTTTTTTCATATATTAAACTATTATAATACTAGCACATCCACAATAATAAGGGGCATTGTCTATTGAGGCTACAAATTTGTTTAGAAAGTTAATTTTCACTTGAATTCGACTATTTTTGCTTTCAAAAAATCTAACCATAGAAATTTTAACAAGGGTGGACCACTAGTAACCATGTTACACCATGGGTAACAAGGGTTGATGATTGTTGACGAAGTTTGACCATGGTTGAACATTATTTACTGTGGTTGAAATTCTAATCCATGTTTAACCATGGTCAACATGTTCGACCATGGACGAGCTTGTAAGAGCATGCTTGAATATGGTTAACTATGGTTTATTATGGGGGGACATTGTTAACCATGTTAGGAAATGTTTAACTATAGATGAATATGGTTAAACATGTTGATTATGTTTGGCAAAGTGCTTGACATTGGATGCTATGAAGGACCATGTTTAACCTTTGTTAACTTGGTTCAACCATGGCTAGATATGATTGACTAAGGTTAAACTTATTGACCATGTTTATTTGTGGTTGAGATTCTTTGATGCTATTTGAAGATGGTTAACTATGGTCATGTAATGTTCTTTTCCCAGTGATAACTTCCAGAGGATGAATCAGTAACCTATTTGATTCACATAGACTATAGTTGAAAAAAGGGGATCGTTTAATTTAATTATTTAATGTCATTTTATATTATTTAATATAAAGGAGGGATCCGTGATATTTTGATGGCCCAGGGTATCCTAATGATAAAACTTATGAAAGGAGAATTGGAGCTCAATTTTGGATATGCATTGGTTATTTGCCTAAATTGATTTAGTGAGTTGTTGACACTTATGAGTAAAAGGGCGCTCAACACGGGAGGAGAATATACATTTTGTAACAACATTGCATGAGGAGGTTGCATTTTCATTTGGAGGTTGTATTCTTTGTGGGAAGCCATATTCCTCATCCATTTCTTGCATCCATATCGAGCTATTGCTAAAGCAACTTCCAAGTTCCACAAATTAATATTTTGCATGTAATTCCTTGATCAAATAAGATTTGGTTGTGCTTTGGAACCTCTATTGAGTAATGGTTCATGAAATATCTTTGTTATATATGTTTATTTTCATTTTCTTTTTTTCCACGAAGAAAAAATCGAACTTTTTATAAACAGAATAAAAAGTTACATAGTATATGCCGAAGCATTCGATTTGCTCTATGATTTGCGAACCATAGAGCTGACAGGATGAGAAAATTCAGTCTTGTCCAACAAAACATGTAGGAAAACCATTGAACTGATGCACAGCCTCCTCATATATGAGGAAATGTAGATGCATAGCATATACACAATTCGAGCCAGCACCTGTCAAGATGGTGAACAAAAGAAACAAAAAACCATAAAATTTCATGAAAAAAGTTCCACAACAAGAACAAATGAGCTGACATTATGGGGGGAATCAAGATTTCCTCCCCCTTTTTCTTCTCGACCTTGCGCCACTCTCCTTACGATGGTATCATGGGAACAAGTTGAAGTGGATTTTCGTCGATGGGTCGAGGGTTTTCCTTGTCTGAATCAGAGGTGTTTGATGTGTGTTGCCTTTTGGCTCCATTGATTTCCATTGAATTTGAATTTTTCCTGGATTGTGATTCCATAGGCTCTTGTAGAGGAGTCTTCAGAGTTTCTGTTTGGTTGCTCTCATTTGGGATGGGTTCTTCCTCCTCTTCCGGATCTGGAGGGGGGAAATTCCATCCCTTTTGATGTTTGCTGGTTTTCTTGTTTATGCGGTTTTCCTTTTTGTATTATGGGCATCCGTTTTGCAGGTGTCCAATTTACTGACATATTCTGCACCTAAAAGTTGTATTTTCATAATCTAATGACTGCACCCAGCTACGATCTTTGTCTTTCAGTTTTATGCATTCCGATAATCCTTTATTGAGATCGACTTCCACACAGATGTGTGCGAATGTAAAAATTCTTTCATGCACTCATTGTGTATCAATTTTGATATATATGCCTCTGGAGTTTCCTATGCATGCAAGTACCTTTTGGTCCCAGAAGTGTATGGGGAGATTATGAAGACATACCCATACGGGCATCCTGGAAACAACATAAGTGTTTGCGTCAAACTCCGGAAAGCATGGAGTGATAAAGAGGCCTGAAGATCTGCAAAACCAAGGTCCCTCCTGAATCACGAGATCTCTGATCTTTGTAGAATGAAATTTAACTATAAAAAGCCCTTTGGAGCAGAGATGGATCTCGCAATCTAAAGACCATTTTGTGAGTATGCAATGAAACAGATCAAATGGTTTGGGCCAAAATCCATTAAAATGGCAGATGATGGCTTGCTTTTCGTAGCTATTACATAACTTCTCTACTTCTGTTGATTCTATTGTTAGTTCTAATGTATGCTGCAGTTGCTCCACTACGTATGGACTGGGATTTGTTCCAGCCTACTTTGGAGCTATTGTAGGACATTTTCCCCCTTGTAATATATGCTTGTAAGATGTTCCTTTGCTTCTGTGCTACTGATGTGGATCTGGGTTGTGATTTTATTTGGACCCACTGCCTCCTTCTGATGGTTTGCTGGTTGTTACACCTCCTCGTAGTCTCATATTGAGTATGATTGTAGATCCTGGCTTGATGTTGTAATCCTTCATGGTTCTGTATTCCTGTAGCGATCTGCCCCCAGTTAGTAGGTGTTGTTTCCCAACCGGGTAACCAAAATAATTGGCAATTTTATTCTTCAAGTCTATAACACTGTCAGTATCATAAGCCTATATCAAGGTTGATTTTCTGATGGGCATTTTAACAAAGATTTGAAAGCAATTGGGTATCATCCCATCGGAGCCAGGACAGGCAGTCTAGGGTCGAGAACTAGACTGGATCTGCCCCAATGGCCTTACAAAGAGTACGTATGGTCTTTACAATCAAAAGCTTCTGCTTCCCGAATATGTTCTCATCCGTCTTTGTGAGCTCAAGTAGCCAGAGATCCAACATCTTGACTACTATTTTATCCTCCTCGTGCTCCTGTCCATCTGTCAAAACACTGTCTCGCTTCTCCAAATCTGCTATGGTGGTTTCCTCGACACAAAAAAGAGTCTTCTCGATTGATTCTACGTCTTTCCTATTGGCCAAACCTGAGCAAGACAAGTCTATGGCAGATCTAAGGAATAAGGCCCAGCCTCGACTCCATCCTCCCTCCGACTAGGGTGCAAATATTAAAGAGTTGTCATTTTCTCTGGCCGCCCCGTTGTCAATCGTCAGGCACTTGTGCTTGCTCCTAGTCACTGACAACCCTCCCTCATACCCTTCTCTGATACAACCTAGCTCTGCCTTGATCACAAATTCAAGGTTGTGGTAGAGCCATGCCTTGTGAGATCTAGCCGCATCTGATCTGTGGGAAAATCAATCCGTGGTAGAAAAGACCGATCTGATTCCAGGTCCAAACCATAGCACTGCCCATGGTAGATGATCAACTCGCCTAACTGCATGAGGGCTTCGATCTAATCCCGGGGAACTCCTGTCCTCAGATTGTAGAGTGGCGGAAATAATGATCGCAATTCCTGAAACCCTAGCCATGGCCTTCGGTCCATGTTTATTTTCATTTTCATTCAAAGTGTTTGAAGGAATTCTTCCATGCAAAGTGTTTGTTAAAATGCATAAAAGAGAAAATAAAAAAAAATTATACAAGTTGAGTTAGCATAATTTGGAATCTGACATTACAGCTTAACTATGGGTGAAAATGGTTGACCATGGTTGTGAACATTTAGTTATATATGAATATGGTTGACCATGTTGATTTTTTTAACCATGTCGAGCATGGTTGACGATGGACAATCATGTTTCCAATGGTTAAGTATGGGTGATAATGTAGATCATGATTAAGCATGGGTTTCCCATGTTTGACCTTGGTTGAATATGTTGGCCATGTTGAACATGTTTGAGCATTAAGACTCTATGACAATGTTTGACCATGGCTTACTATGGTTGAGAATTGTGACATTGTCACCATGTTTGACCATTATGGCATTATTATCGTGTCTGACATGATTGATTATGGTTGATCATGTTGCCTATGTTGACTATGCTCCTATGGATGACTATGTTGACTATGGTAATTGCGATGATATTGACTATGATTAACCATGGTTGACCATTTTGACAATGAGATATTGTGACCATGTTTGAACATGCTTGAACATGAGGACTATGTTTGGCTATGGTTGAATATGTGTGAACATTATGACATTATCACATTTTAACACTAAGATATGGGTGTTACATTGTGGTATCATTTTTTTATTCATCATATTATGATGTTGATTATTGTTCGCATTGAGACATGGAGTTGTGTTCATCGAATGTGATGTCAAATTTTGTTCTTCATTTTGTGACATTGTTAGTTCTTTGTCACATTGTAGTGACATTGTTTTGATTTTCATATTTCAACAACCTTTGTTGTTTATAACGTTGCATTACAGATTTTAGTTCATGATATCTGACGTCAATTTTTGATAGCCACATTGGGATGTAAATTATTGTTCATTACATGTGATGTATATTTTTGTTCATCACATTTGTGACATTGATTTCTATTCATCACTTTTGACATTTTTTTTCATTCCTCATGTTGCAACATTGATTTTTGTTTGTTACATTATGAAGTTGATTTTTATTTGTTACATTGTGACATTATGCTATCCCCAAAATTGTTCCCGGTGACAAGACACAACGTTAAGGCATCCAATGAGGATCTAATGATCCTCCTATTTTAGGTTGAATATTGGACTTCTCCAACCATAAAGGGTATTCCCTGTATTGGATATTATTTATGAAGGAAAAAAGAATCTTACAATAATAATAACCTTTAGTTAATGATATGTTAAGTTATTTCTTCAATTTGTAAATGAGAGAAAAAATGGCGAGGCATATATAATAAGAATGTTGGAAAAATTAACTAGGTTCGGTCTTCATTTAATGTATTTGAGTCATCATGTAATGTACTTGTCAAGAGGATAAACAAAATATTTATTATTATTATTATTATTATCGTGACTTATTAAAGCATGGGTTTCATGCTTGGGTCACCTTGTTTTAGATCAAAGTCCCCATTGAGGAATTCTAGGATTTATTTCAAGTCAACAGAGCCATTGTACTTTTAAGGAGACCCTTCTTGGGCTTTTGAACCTTGTAAAAGGGCTAAGTATTGAGTCAAATATGATTTATGTATCCTCCACATTAAGTTGGCCTGGAAGATATTAAGTCGGCCTAAGGACCCTAATTTGACCTGACATGGACCCCATAAATACAAGCACATTGAATTCATTTAGAACAAACTCTCTCACAACAAGTTCAATATCTCTTGTAGCTGGGAAAAGTGTGAAATCTATTGCTGAGAAGCCAAAGGAAGTGCGAGTTGGATGGAGCCTGAGGATAATAAGAAAATCAAAATTTTCGTGCATCTATCTCTCTTTCTATTTCGTGCCCTACATTGGGAGATCCAAGTCTTCCAAGTATCAATGTTGTCGGAAGCTACTAGTTGCTAGAAGTTGTTGCCTAGTCAAAGTTGGTGGAAAGGGGTCGAAGATTTGGGAGGCTAACTTGGTGTGGAGGGAAGGTATGGGCTTGGTCTAGGGTGAAGAGTCTCAAAGAATACTATTGAAAGGAAGAATTTATTGACTATTTTTTTCCCTCGAGGGGGGTTTTTCCCCGGCATAGTGCCTACATCTAGTGTCTATTATTTCATGTGATTTTTCTTTGGTAATTACTTGATGAACTAAAAGAAATAATATATAAAGAATTGTAATAACAAGAAACATCATAAGTAATTATCAAGAATAGGAAAATCTTTCTACCTATCTAATTTTCTAACATGGTATATGTCATAGAAATATTTGGGAACTCCAACCCCAATCTTATATGTCGATAAAATAGGGCTCTTTAACCCCTAAAAGTGTTGTTTCATACCCTAAAGGATCATGGTCAACTGATTACATCATTCTCCATAAGCTCCCACTAAAAAACCATCCAAAACTAGCCAAAAATGGACTATACTAACTGCTCCACTGTCAGGGTGCGATGCATACTGACTCCTACACTAGCGAGGTGCGATGCATACTAAAGAGGCCTTCTGTGGGGTGCGATGAGCCAGAATGAACAAATGTCTGAGACATTTTGCTAAGTGAATGCCCATGGAATCTTCTAAAAACTTCTCCTATGACACTTGCCTCTCTGAATTCACCCAGGGATGAGTAAGAGATCTAAGAAATCTCCAAGTGGAACCAAATGCAATAAGTGGAATGAAAGTAATAAAAAACCTAGAGATGACTCACACCCTTGCACACATCTATAAATGGATCCCTCATCTAAGAGATTTAGAGGCTGGAATTTTGTAATTTGCAAGGAAGTGCTGATAGTTTGTATCTAAGAAAGAGCATTGTATTGTTGGGTGATCTTTCTTTTCATGAGGTGAAGAGGGCTTTGATGCTAGGAGGATGATGCTGGATTAGACAGCTAGGTTGTAATCCTCCCTTCTATTTAATAAAGTTCTTTGAGTTTTCCTCCATACAATTATGTATTTGTGAATGTTGTTATTTGTGAATGCCATTGTATGTTCATTGTATTTCTGATTCTGTAATGCTTATGATATAATAGATCAAGATGCTTTGATGGTGTTTTGTTACTGTGTTCCTATAGGTATTCTCTAAGTGGGATAAGTAGGAGAGGAGTTGCAAGATCTGTCAAGGGAGAGAGATATCAAGAAAGGAGTTAAGCAGAAAGTTTAGGTTGGTTCCTTTGCCTCTCTCTTATCTATCGTACATAGAGGAAATCGTAAATTTCTTTGAATTGTTTGTTTCTAGGACAGTTGCCAATCATAGAGGGCTTGTCAATAAAAAAGACACTAGTTTTCCCCGGAACAAAATTGCGACTCCATTGGGGAATGAATAGATGTTTTTTTGTTGTTGTTGTTTGTTTTATAAACTATAGATGGAGCCTAAAGTTAGCCAGATAGCCTTCGAACTGCTCTTGCTCTGCAATTGCATAGTAGATGAATGCTGCTTCAGTCAATCTCTGATTTAGTTTATGAATTGAACATTTGACTTACAAGCATTCTGGATGCCCTTTTAGTCAATCTCTTAGATTTATAGAATTGATATCATTTGACATTATTGCCAGGCCCATCGCACTATCTGTCACTGTCAACCAGTATGCATCGCATCTCTCGAGCTTGAAAAGTGTGATGCATCCCTATTTTTGTGAAGCCCAGGTGTGATGACTGACTGAGCCTATTTCCCTTCTTGGAATTTGGGGTTTTTGTCCTTGTTTTCAGCTCTGTTTAGTTGTTTTTTTGCTGCTTATGAACAATACCTCATTACTAAAGCCTGCTTGCATTACATATATCAGCCTCCATTGATTAGGATTAGTAAATTTTTTTATGTATTTGTCCATCATTTACCATTCTTTATCGAAAAGTTGCTTAAATCGATATGTCGTTTTATTACAAGAAATGTTGTAACTGTCATTTTGTGTCAAAAAGAGAAGTGTCATTGAGTCTTCCTTCCTTGAATAGTCGATTGTACTTTTTGTCAAGCACTTGATTTGATTTGTTGATATTTGAAGTGTCGAAAGAATTTTCTATTCGAAATTGAAAAGTGTCATTTAGTCTTCCTTTCCATTTTGAAAAAGAAATTTTCAAAATGTCTCTTTGAATAGAATATTTCAAATCTTTGCTATACTTAGTTTTCCTTTCTGGCATTTTTCACATTAAGGGGAATGAAAAAAAAATACATGCATTTGCATTTGCATTTAGACTGTGTGTGAAAAATTATTTAGGAAAAGTGCATTTAGTGTGTGCTCTTTGCTCTTTCTTTGAAAGAAACATAATTTTCTTTCTTTAGTAGCTAAGATTTTCATTGCTCAAAATAAACAATGATTGTTTATCATTGTAGATTACATTTTTAGTAATTTTAAATCTACATCATGCGGTGAACCATTGAAAGGAAAACTTTTAAAAACGTCAACTCTAAAATAAATTTCAATGAACTTAACAACGCTTTGGAACCTAATGAAACACATCTAGAGGTCTAGGTTAGAGACGTGTTCCGACATCGTAGAAATTAGTAACTATAATTTTCATCGAAGGTTGGGTGATTCCTCCTCTTTGATATGACAAGTGCTAGCACAGACTTGTGCTCCCCGTACCGTCCAATATATATTGGGAGACCACAATAGGCTTATATCCTTTATCCATAGGAAGCCATGTCTGTCGCCCTATCAATCGCAATGCACTCAACACAACATTCAAGAAGATTGACTGCCGTACATAAGTCCTTCGTAATTTCTCTTTAATTTATCACCAAGGTGTATATTGCAGTTTTGCGATTGGTTTGGTAATCCCTCTGTCTAGATTTCCAGAGTAGTCACTTTCATTCCTTTTCGACTCTGTAAAAGAAAAGGTCCATCTGAGCACTTGTCACTTCAGGCTCATTAAAAATCGAAGGGGACTAGAGTCATCTTTAGCTTTTTCACGACTCTTAAAAATTGAAAAAGCAAAGTTGTGTCAAAGCGTCATTAAAAATTATTAATTCGAAATAACATCCCTGTTCCTTAGTTGATCCTAGGTTGAGATATATGGAGACAATCCAGGATCCAACAATCAAGGAATCACTTTCGAAGGGAATCCTAGTCAATTCTCTTCTTGGGGAAATATTGGTGATCCATATATGGCCACATTGTCCCTCCCGAGAATTACAATTGGCCTATTAGTATGGCTATTCTCAACCTTTGTCGTTCAAAATACCTTGATTTCTCCGCAATCGAATCAGCATCCAGTTGATACTAAAGTTGACCCTTCACCTTCTTCTTCGTTTGTTTCTCCCTCCCCTTCTTCCTCATCACTTGGTGAAAATAGTGATGCTAGTAACTAGGTGGCTGAGAAGAAGAAGAAGCCAATTTAGCAAGCGGGAAACCATGAAGCATCTGGTGAAAATCCGTACACTAATCTTTCCAAACCCAGATCTCCATGCATAATTTGTAGAGGAAACCATTTCCATCGAGAATGTTCATGCATTCCTTTGATCTTGAGAGAATGTTCCCCCCGTTCGCACCAACCAGTGTCATAAACCTCTGGTGATCATGTTGACAGCACGCCATCAACCAGTAATAGTGGACAGAAAGGAAAGGTCAAAATTCCATGTAGGTTATGTGAAGGGGACCATACCCTTCCCCATTTTCCTTTTTTGGATGAATCCGAAAGAGTCTTACATAACTGTCCTACTTTGCCGCAGCGACTTCCATCTGGATATAGGAAACTCTCCCCAAGCCCTTTAATAGTTGAAAATCCGACTGGCATAACTCAATCGTCGTTCAAAACACCTATTGTTGAAAGTGAATCTTCTGAGTCCATATCGGACCAAAGTCAATAGGTCAAGATGGTAGTTGACCTAGTTTTACCTTCAGAATATCATACGCATCCTCAAGAGAGTGAGAACAATACCATTCAAATTCTTTGTTACTTCAGAGTCCGATGAACTTGGGGGCAATCCACCCGTTCATTCACAACAGGAGGAAAATACCTCGGTTCCCACTACTCAAGGGGTTAATTCAACCGTTTATTTGGTACCCCCTCCAAGTAGTCTAGTCACTTCCTTTGATTGGAATTGACTAGCAAGATCTCGCCTTCCTTCTAATGTACCATTCTGGATCATAGTATAAGTTTACAAAATGATTGTGTCTGGCACTATCATAGATGAGGGTGCTTCAGTGAGTATCCTTTCCTCAACTGCTTGGAAAGTACTTTGTTCGCCATCACTTATGCCTGTTACACAGAATCTATTAGGCTTTAACAAAGGAACCAGTCAACCATTAGGGATACTTCCTATGTTACTGATAACTTTGGGAAAGAAAATCGTTCACCTGAATGTGATGGTAGTCTAAGGGCCATTAGATTACGATCTACTCCTTGGACGTCACTATGTTTATGACATGGAGGCTATTGTTTCAACACTCTTTCAAGTGTTGTGTTTCCCACATGAAGGAAAAATTGTCACTATTGACCAACTTTCATTTCTTGGTTCAAACATAGCTTGAAGTCAAACATCATCCCTAAATGGTCCTTTTGCATCGAGAGTGTCTCTTCAATCTTCATTCCATCCACCTGATTGCCGGTAGTAGTCCAGTGAATGTAACGAAGCTTAGGGGGCATGCACCCTTGTCCATTTGGTGGATGAACCCAGCTAAAAAGATAGGTTTCCCTGTAGGTTATGTGATTGGAAGTGCCATCCCACACCATTCACCTTTGTCCACTCTGTGGACGAAGCCCAAGATGTGTTTTGTCTACTCTGTGGATGAAACCATCCTACTATATGAATTTCCCTGTAAGTTAAGTGATTGGTCCAATATACCATTCACCTTTGTCTATTTGGTAGGCAAAGCCAGGGAAGCGTTTTGCCTAACCACTGACAAAAACCATCCTGCTTAACCACAGTGATTTCCATATGGTTACTAGAGACTCTCCTTTTCATTATGCTAGGGGCATACAAACCTTTTTCAATTTTTAGCCTTTTTTACTTTTTTAAGATTTTTAGCTTTTTAGCTTCTTAGCTTAGGTGATTGGTCCAACCACCATTCACCTTCGTTTTTGCTGCAGACGAAGAAAAGGAAGTGTTTTGTCTATTCTGTAGATGAAACCATCCTACCTAACCTTAGTAGTTACTTAGCTTTTTAGCTTTTCTAGCCTTTTTAGTGCTTGTCGTTTCTAGCTTACACAAAAGAAAAACTAAAAACTGAGCATATGTTATCGCATGGTTCAAGCTCGTTAAAAAATAAACCTACCACCGGGCATAGTTCCCCATGGTTTAAGCTCGTTAAGAAATAAACCTACCACTGAGCATAGTTCCCCACGATTCAATCTCGTTAAAAAATGAACCCACCTTCAGTAAATAACCTTTGTGATTGCCATGCTATCATCCTTTTGAGCCTTGGTTGTGTTCCTTCCATCACTTCCATTCTTTTGGTTGATTATACGCTTCCACTTGATTCTTTACCTTTTTTAGGAACAACTACGATGAGTGGTAGCCACCCTCTTCACATCACCATGTTTTGAGAAGTTCTAAGCTTACCCAGAACCAGTTGCTACCCTAAACCCCACTCGTTCCTCAAAAACGTGTCTCCTTTAAACTCTTTTTAAACTCGTTAAATATGAAAATATTGTCGAGCTATTGGCATTTCCAGCTTGTTAAAGTAATTGAAAGTGCCATCCTCCTGTATATTTTAATCTTTTTCAGACCTGAGGGATTATCTCATGAAAAAGTTTGAGCACTTGTCTCTTCGTCTCGCTAAAGTGATCGAAAAGTCATCCCTTTCATATTATTTTATCCTTTTTCATACTTAAGGGATTATGCTATGAAAAAGAACTGTTGGAGTTTCCTTTTCATCCCTTTTCAAATTATCTAAACATGAAAAGGGTTGAGTTACCTTTGTCATTAAACTCGTTAAAACAATAGCGACAAACTTGTCCACCTAGACAAGAATGAGTTTCACTATTGCTAGACCAGCTAAAACATAGCAACAAGTTTGCTTGAAGGGAAAATTATAGAACAAGCATATGTTATCCTCCTCGAGCTTGACAAAAATAAAGTGGTACTGGTCAGCAATGACTGGGGAAAAAGGGAAGAAAACTTGAATAATTTTATGGTAGCAGGTCGCTCTTGAACATGACACTTTCACTCCATCACCATGATTGAGTCAGGTTGGGTTATTCCATTCGCCGGTCATTTCACCATTAGTCTTTCACACCAACCATCTTTTGGGGTTAACGCCACCAATCCATCTCAATGTCGTTGATATGTTCAAGAGAAGTCATTCAGTTGAGAAACCACAATCTAGTTAATGCCTCATCCACTGCAATAAATTCACCATCCATTTTTCATGACCGCCATTCTTGAACCTTGTGTCGTTAGATCGTTTTCACCTCCAGAAAATCATTTGCTTCGTTACGTGTCGTAGATGTGGGATACATTAAGGCTCTCCTATGACATGTACTTCTTGTCGACATCAGGTCATTATCCAAGAAGTTGACTTAGAAACAACCCTTTCAATACTTTGAAGCTTGCATGCCTTAATGGCAAGTTTCTCACTTCCAGCAACAGGTTGACATCAATGGCTTTAAACCGAAAGATTTTGCGTGGTTTTCGAAATCATATCATATATTCACACCACGTGAATTGTACTATAGTACCTTGAGGGTCATTATCATTATCAGTGATTCCTCTCGTGTTTGTTAACAACTCACATTATTGGCTAGTAATTAGGCGATGTCTTTCCATGTTCGACTTCAAAACATCTTTTCACATTAATCGACTTGTACATCGGGCAAATATTGAATGATTTTGAAGACATGGGATCTAGTTTCATCTATTCGGGCTGCAATATATTAAGGAATATAAAGACGTCAAATGTACATAGGAGCTACACAGATGATCATCCAAGCCATGGATGATGACTCTACATATGAAGAATCACCAGTCTACAACTGCAGACAATTATCTGTTCTATGTACATGAAATGAATTTATAAAGCTTAGCATAGGAATGCCCACCTTAGCTAAATCATGAAAAAATTATATGATGATTATGTATTATATTGTATATTATATAGGTCACCTTCCAGTTTGAATACCTCGGATCCTCATGATAAAGCATTTCACTTGACATCAAAGATTTATGACTTCATGCTTTAGGGGGCAAATGTTATAGACATATTTGGGTACTACAACCCCAATATTATATGTCAATAAAATAGGGCTATTTAACCCCTAAAATTGTTGTTTCATACCTCAAAGGATCATGGTCAACTGATTACATTGTTCTTCAAAAGTTCCACCTGAAAAACCATCTAGAACTGGCCAAAACTGGACCATACTGGCTGCTCCACTGTCAGGGTGTGATGCATACTGACTCCTACACTATCCAGGTGCGATGCATACTAAAGAGGCCTTCTGTTGGGTGTGATGAGCGAGAATGGACAAATGTCCGAGACAGTTTGCTAACTGGATGCTCATGGAATCTTCTAGAAACTTCTCCTATGACAATTGCCTATCTGAATTTGCCCAGGGATGAGTAAGAGATCCAAGAAATCTCCAAGTGGAACCAAATGCAACAAGTGGAATGACACTAATCAAAAACCTAGAGATGACTAACACCCTTGCACACATATATAAATGGATCCCTCATCTGAGAGATCTAGAGGTTGGAATTTTGTAATATGCAAGGAAGTGCTAATAGTTTGTATCTGAGACAGAGCATTGTATTGTTGGGTGATCTTGCTTTTCATGAGGTGAAGAGGGCTTTGACACTAGGAGGATGATGCTGGATCAGACAAATGGGTTGTAATCCTCCCTTCTTTTAATAAAGGTCTTTCAGTTTTCCTCCATAAAATTGTGTATTTGTGAATGTTGTTATTTGTGAATGCCATTGTATGTTGATTGTATTTATGATTCTGCAATGCTTATGATATAGTAGATCAATATGCTTTGACGGTGTTTTGTTACTGTGTTCCTACAGGTATTCTCTAAGAAGGATAAGTAGGAGAGGAGTTGCAAGCTCTGTTAAGGGAGAGAGAGATCAAGCAAGGAGTTAAGTTAAAAATTTAGGTTGGTTCCTTTGCCTCTCTCTTACCTATCATACATAGAGGAAATCGCAATTGATTTGAATTGTTTGTTTCTAGGATAGTTGCCAATCCTAGAGGGCTAGTCGATAGAAAAGACAATAGTTTTCCCAGAAACAGTATCAGATATTTGGTGAATAAGGAAGAAAAAGGTAGTCTCGAGCACTTGATCAAGGAACCATTGAAAAGGATTAGCTCAAGGAAGGAATCTACTATATTCAATGAAGATGTTTAACATAATCAAGGGAGAGAATAAACTTGAAGGAGCCTCTAACTACAAGTCCTGGAAGAAGAGGATCGACCTCATCCATGAAAAGAACAAGGTACTAGACTTGATCAAAGGAAAGAAAAAGAAGACTACAGAGGATTCCAATGATGATGACAAAGTGAAATTTAGGGAACTAGAATTGGTGGACATGACTCTGATGGTAGAAGGAATAAAGGATGACCTTGTCCCATTCATAGCTAACCTTGATCATGCTCAAGAAATGTGTGATGCCTTCTCAAAGTTATTTACTATTAAGAACATTGGTCAAGTATCAAGTTTGAATAATGAGCTAAGGACCACAAATATGACTCAAGAAAACACAATGGCATCCTTATTTGTGAAGATAGTAAGAATCGGGGATGATATTTTGGCCATTGATAAAATTTTTCCAAACAAAGTACTCGTGATCACTGCCTTATTAGGATTTCCATCTACTTGGGGTACATTTGTTGTAGGAATTAAAAATTAGAAGGTAGATCCAACCTTTGAAGTACTATGGACTACCTACAATCAAGAGGAATCAAGGATCTCATTGGCTGCCAATCTTGAAGGAGTATCCAATGCCTACATTTCACAACATAAAGGAAAGAAATCAAAAGGACCAAGGAAGAAATTTGACATGTCTAAGGTCGAATGCTATCAATGTCATAAGAAAGGTCACTATAAAAGTGTCTCTCCCGATAATCCAAGAAACAAGAATAGAGACAGAGATCAAGCCAACTTTGCTGAAGAAGGAAACCCAAGGAAATTCAAACCCGAAGAATCTGACATTAGGGACTTACACTACCAAGTCCTTTGCTTGTAGCTTCAGACATATTGTTTTATATGTTTTAGAATTTACAGGTTTTTAACATATTTTGGAAAAGACATTTTCGTTATTTTTTTAAGTTTTTAGGTATTTATCAATATTTAGAGGGAGCCCCAAAAAATTTCCAGAGGTAAGTATCTCATTTCCTTTCGATTCTTGGTTTCATGTACTCATTCAGTTTTGCTTATATTAAATACAAATCACCATTATCCCTCTATTTCCTTGACTAGGAAGACATCTTCTATATCTTCAAGGAGTATGGAAGAAAGCAACCCAAGACAAGGTTTGTCAAGAAATAATGGTATGACTTAAACTATGAAAACATTGACTTCTTTCGTAAATGTTTATTCATTTGACAATTTGTTACTAACATTATTATGTCTAGCTATATTCAATCATATCGATTCTTATTTTGGGTGACTCATCACTTGATAAATCTACCCTAATCCTATTCTTAACTGATTTTCAAAAACCCTAAACAAGTTGAGAAAACCCTAACCTAAGGGTATTCTAATGTGAATTACTAAAACCCTAAACTGTTTAGTGTTGTTTATAAAATGTTATTTGAAGTTTTTGTTGACAATTCCATGATTGGGATTTTGGTATGATCAGGAAAACCTAACTTAGGGTTGGATGATAAGGTCTAAAATCTTTAACCTTTGAAGTATTGGTAATTTTTGGGTTTTCTATGTTCCTATATTGAAACTATAACTCATTAGGGTTTGGTGGAATGTGTAAGTAAGACCCTTATAATGTCTTAGAAATGATTTTCTTAGTATGTGTGTGTTTATCTGATTAAACCTGTTGTATAACTCCTATTGATATTTTGTCAAGTTTGGTTTGACTAACACATGATATGAAATACCTTTGCATGACAATGAAACCCTAGGTATTTATAGAGATGCCCTTTTGGTCAAAACCCTAGCTTGGTCTAGGTCAATGTATGTCTAATGTATTAATGTTGTCAAACATATGATATGCTTATGAATTCCTTTATATGTGTGTTGACCAAGTTATTGATGGTACTTGTCTAAGATTCTAGGATGATGATATTTGGAAATATAGGATTTTTCAACTAAACCCTAATAGGGATTAAATTCTCTAGTATGTGTGATATAACAATCTGAGACCTATTTATATAATGATTGTTAAGATTGTGAAAATGAAATTATAGGGTTATGGATTTGAACCTTATTAGAAGTAAAATATCTAATGACAGTATGATGATTTGAGATTTGTGTAAGATTGTTGAAATCAAAGTTTTGGTTGAGATTGATGGTTGATTGAACATACGGGGTTTGCAACTAACCGTAGTGGAAGTTGCTCATGTTAATGACTAAGTTGTGATTTGTTTTTATTGATTCTTTTGTATGAATATCTAGTGGAAAGTCTAACATATGAATTCTAAAATGTGTTAGGTGCCTTGTAGATCTATATTTGTTTGAATTTTTTTTTTTGGTTTTCTATATGTTGTAGTAGGGTATGCCACACCTTTGAAAGAAAAATTGAGACCCTATATGGAATGAAAGTTGTTATGAAGTAGTCTAGGGTTTATGACAAAGTCCCTAGAAAGACATTGAAGGGTATTTATCTTTTGTTTTGGTATATGATATATGTAAGCTTGAAATGATTTTGCAATTATAGTATGGCTAACTTCATGCTTTTATTGTTTTGGTTGTAATTTCTATCTAAGTTGTGCAAGTACAGAATCTTCAATATGGTGAACATGTTCATTGATGGAAGCCATGAAATATTCTTCGATGATGAAAAGAAGAAGATGGTCTCCTTGAGGAAGCCTGAATATAAGAGATTTCCCTAAGATTAAGAGGGAGTCTAGATAAAGAGATGATCCCTGGTTGAGATGGAGGGAAATTCTTAGTTTTGATTGAAGAATGAATTTCGAAGGATATGTTGCTACATGAGAAGTAGGAAAGGAAAGTGTATGATTCAGGAATATTCTGTGAGAGATTCGGTTGATAAGCCTACCATTAAAAATTGAAAATAAACATTAAGTTGCCTGGAAGACCCGAGAGGTTTGTATTTGATTATGTACATATGAAATTATATTATTAATTTGGGTTGTGTTTGTACAAGTGAATCTCTCAAAGGATTTGATACCATGATGGTTACCAATCAGTTTTATTGGGAGATATGGGCCATCCTTGATCTGTTGGATAAAGGGTCTTGAGGCTTTGTGAGTGAAGCATTTCCTAGGAGGACATCTAGTCAGCACTTTGTGTTGATGTCTAGGTCCCAAAGTTGGAAAGGTGGTGTTGATTAAAGAGATATGTTTTCATACACACTTGGACCTTTGGGTTGGTGGTTAGCAAGTAAGCCTAAGGGCACTGTTGTGGCCAGCAACAACCCCCCTCCTTATTTAGTGTTATTACTAATACTAAATAGTGGGGGCCCTTAGTCAAAAATTTAAAAAAATGAATTAGTGCTTGTATTTCTTTTTTAATAAAACTTACCATCATAAACTTAGGAAAATACCCTTGGAAAATCTGAAAACCTTAATTTTCATGATAAAGTAGTACAAAATCATTCCTTCAGAAAAATCGCATCGCAAAAAGGATAATAGGATACCTCCTGACAAGCCGAATTCTAAGATTGCGAGATCACGATGCAAAACTACATATAAAAAAAATATATCGCATGGCATGCATCAAAAACCGCTTACACCAAAAAATCTTAAATCACCGATATGTGATGGTGCATATCACTAAATCGCATTTCGCAGAAAACACTTTAACAGAAAATTGTCATATGCCACTCTCCTGCAATATTGCGATATACCGGTAAAGCGATAAAACGATATTGCAATATTGCGACACAACAATCTACGATATTGCGAGGCAAATCACAAAATCACTTCGTCACAAACCTTTCGAGTTCATTGTTCGAGAGAACTTTTTCCATAAACTGAGACCTGGTTATTCGCTTTAATGCTGATTAATGAGTTAGTTGCCAGTTGTTAATGAAATATGGTTTTGTGCTTATTGAAGAGCCAGTTCACATCAGGTGGTATATTTTATATGTCTTCAGCATTTAAAGATTTCCCATCACCTTTCCTTATCATTACTCTCACCTTAATTGTAAATTGTAGGAATGAAGAACAAAGAACTATACAGAACAGTATACAGGATATTATGGGGAAGAAAGGCAAAGATCCGAACTCTGAAGACAAAGAAATGACGCCCTTGTACATAGACACCACCTGTAACAGAGATGCTAGTATCACTACTTGGGAAGTCATGTATAATTTACTTGAGGAAAAGAATCCCAAAGTAATGGAGGTTACAGCTACTGCAGGTTCACAGGGATCTTCTGAGGCATCAATTACAGATCTAGCTTGCTCGTTCTTGCACTGGATAGCACCAAGGCCCAAAATTATTCCCTACACAGATATGGTTAAATGAGTACTGGATAGCGTTGACATAAAAAATAGACAATTTAAGACTAAGGGTCAAGAACTTACAGAATCATTATTTTCACAAAATTTGAGCTTTATATCCGCTAATAGAAAGCGCGCAAGAGGCCAAAAATCACACCAAGGAAGCCCGGATCACGAAATGGAGGCAGTTTCCGATGCGTGATTAGCGCCTAACACTAATCGCACATCGTTGGGTAAAACTTCTCAAAAAGGAAAGCCTCCAATTACTCATTCACCTGCAAGCCCAGAAATTTGTAGGAAAGAACACTAAAGGTGAAAAAGTGAAACTTGAATCCTAAAACCAGTGGTAATTGTCAGAAATATCTTCAAAATGGTATGTATATATGTACAACAATTGCAAAAAGGCTGGAGACAAAAGGCTCAAGAAAAGACAGAATCAATCAAAAGATTAACTAAGTTGAATTGGGATTCTTACTGGGCATATTTGGAAAAACCACATAGCCAATGTATGACTCTCAAATGCATCATCAATTTTGCCGAGAAGATGGTACCAGCTCTTGCTGATTCCGTTTTTGCAGGACAGTTAAAGTCTGAAGTCGGCCAACCGACTCTTCTCAAGCAAATGCTGAATGCTTGCAATTTCAAGGAGCAGATACAGAAATAGCTAGTTGTTAGTTTTTAGATCGAATGTTAGTATTAATTTAGCTTTTTTTGCCTAAAATGAGGACAATCATTTAAACCGTATCCTACATTTTTTAAATAAGTTATTTTTAGATTTAGTTATTAGTATTTAAACCTTTCTCATGCATTTAGAGAAGGGTCCTGAAATTTGTCAAGAACCTGTCCTTAGAACATGCACTTTTGTACTCTTGGTGGATGTTGGATTAAGAAGAGATAAATCACTATCGCTTGAAGCTCATGAGTAGAACTAGTTATAAATGGTACTTCTATCTCTTAACTATTTTTGCCTTTGTGTTAAAGTGATATTCATGTTCAGTTGTTTATATATTAATGTGTGAATGCCCGAGTTATCATTTGGCACTTTTGTAAGGTGATAGCTATTTATTTATGCTTAATATATGAGTAGCTTATTATGTGATACTTTTTTCACAACTGTTTCTTCTAACTTTTTAAACAAAGTGGTTTATCTATATTGAATTCTTTTCTCATAACAGTTGAATGATCTTTATTACCAACTGTTATCTGAAATATTTTTAGACCGCATAACAGAAGGATTACACCCCAGGTTAGTGTAGACTTAGATATTTCCGTTTATTAGAATACAATTGCATGTCATTAGATTAGAGTTGGAATTAGAGCATTCCACTTAGAAACTTTTAGAAAGGAAATATCAATTCTTCACATACACACACACATAAACTGGGAAACTGGTCCCATATCCCCAGTCGGACCCACTATACCAAACAGAAAAGGAGCTGCTAACCAAGGTCCAGACCATGTGGGTATTCCCCCTTGTTGTAGACCGATTTTTGGGGCTTCAACATATTTGGCGCTAGAAGGAGGGCCTGAACTGTGAATGGCAAGTAATTCTAAATCTAAATACCATTCTAAGAGTAAATCGCCCTCACCATCTCCCTCAACTTCTCCATTGCATTTAGAATCTTTAAATCTAGAGCCAGAGGTCAAAAGAACAACAACCGCTGCTACAAACCCTGATATTTCAGAACAATCCACTATTGAACCTCCTGAAGTTGAATCTTTTATCCACAAGCTTCAGCGATTTTCTATATCCCCTCAAAGATCTGATAAATCTCAAGGTAGTGTGATATCGCAATATAACCCTACTCATCCTCTTACCAGAGTAAAGAGTGAAAAGTTTGGTGTCCAGCCAACCGAGTTACCTCTACCCACAAGAAAGAGAGCAAGGAAATCACCTAAAGGGTCTGATAGTGAGACTCTTTCATCATCATCATCCATCTCAACCTCTCCACCACGAAGTCAACCATCCACTCCTCCACTTCAGATCATTGTCCACCAGTCAATTGGTACTTCCACATCTCCTTCTCAATCATCTGGAGTCATAATATCCTCATCTTCCCAACCGCAGGGATCATCTTCTGCACTTTCTACTGTTAGTAGATCAGCGATGGCCCAATCGCCATGGAATAATCTAGGGGTAGTCTTAATGCCTGCACCCTTAAGTCAGATACCAACCCATCCTAAAAAATGGCTGCCTAAATTTAATCCTAAAGCAGGCATGCTAGTGGAAGAACATATAAATAACTCTATGTTATCCATAAATCTCAATGGAGTTACCAATGAAGATGTTGTCGTCTGACTTTTTCCCTATACTTTGCAAGGAGCAGCCGGATCATGGTATTTTTCATTACCATCTAGATCTATTACTAGTTGGGATATCTTCCAAGAACAATTCCTCATTAAGTTTGGTGATGATAGGTCTACAACGACATTGATTAACGACCTGTCTAACCTTAGGGATGAGTCAAAATAACCCATCGAAGATTTTAATTCATGTTTTAATAAACTGTTAAACAAAATCCATACTACTTCCAAGCCTAGCGAAGAAGTGCGAAGTGAGTGGTACATTACTTCTTTACCATCAAACATAGCAATCTTCGTTGATAGGGCTAACAAAACAACTTTAGCCAAAAATATGAAAGAAGCAATAGCAGTAGAGAAACGTATTATAGCCCTAGAAAATAAAAATGCGATAGAAGAATGAAAATCCAAGAAGGTTACTTTCAAGGAAGATCCCAAGAAAAACAATCTAAAGATCCATTCGATTTAGAAGGATTGCAAAAAGTTTTGAAGACCATGTCTAACGAGATGGTCGACATTAAGAAACAAGTGGCAGAAACTTCTTCTAAAAAGCCATACAAGCCTTATAGAAGAAACC
>APFE030319893.1:130258-199849 GCA_000404065.3 Pinus taeda
AGGGGGCCGAGTTAAACTATTCAGATGTGGAGAAACAAGCTTACGCTGTTTTCAAAGCAATTAAATATTTCAGACCCTTTTTACTCAAAACACATACAAAAATCATAGTACCATTTACAGCAGTAAGAAATATTTTAATACAGAAAGATGTGGGAGAGAAAAGAGCCAATTGGGTTACTACCTTACAGGAATATCATGTAGAAATCAAACCAGCAAGTATTGTAAAAGGTCAAGGCTTTTGTAAAATGCTGGCCGGAGCATCGCTTATTTCCAAAATACCATTTGTAGAGATACAAATGTACGAGGTAAGCCTAAATGATGTTGATTCATTATACGCTAATATCATTTATTATCTGAAGAATGGATATGCTCCTTCAAACCTTGATCATACCAAGAAAATAGCTTTAAGGATGAAGGCCAAAGAATATCAGCTCATGAATGATGTTCTTTTTAGAATAAATTATGATTTTGTTCTCCTTAGATGTCTTGAGAAATCTGAAGCTGAAAAAGTCTTGCAGGAACTCCACGATGGGCTAGCAGGCGGACACTATGCTGGAGAAGCTACTGCACATAAAATCCTACGTGAAGGCTATTGTTGGCCCACATTGTTCAAAGACTCGCATAACTACGTGATGAAATGTCAAGTCTATCAAACCACTGTTGGAAGACAAAAGAAACCATCCTTGCTGCTACAACCAGTTAACATTGAACAACCTTTTGATCAATGAGGATTGGACATAATAGGTGAGATCGTTCCTCACTCTAAACAACATAGATATATCCTTACAACAACAGATTACTTTACTAAATGGGTAGAAGCAGTTCCACTCAAGACGGCTAATGCTGAACATATCATCAAGTTCATAGATCAGTTCATAATCACCAAGTTTGGGTTGCCTTTCGCTTTAATGTTTGATGATGCATCATATTTTTCTGGTAATGCAATGATTGAATTTGCACTCAAAAGGGGTTTCAAACTTAAATACTCTGCACATTACTACCCACAGGGGAATGGGTTAACTGAATCTACAAATAAAAATTTAATCAGAATTATCAAGCGAACCATTGACCAAAATCACAAAAGTTGGCACAAGTCTTTAATATATGCTTTATGGGTAGATCGAATAACGCATGAAACCTCCATCGACACTTCTCCCTTCAATTTAGTTTATGGGAAAGAAGTGGTTCTTCCAACTCCTTTGGCAATTCCCTCTTTGGCCTTAGTTCAATATATTGATGAAGCACCAACTTCTTCGTTACAACTAAGGTAGCTGGAAATAATTAAGTTAGAAGAACAACGAGAATAGGCCAAAATAACTCACGCTCATCATCAAGCATTAGTAAAAGCCTCTTTTGATTCAAACATGATAACTAGAAAAGACTTTCAGATGGGAGATCTAGTTTTAAAATGCGACAAGGCTCACGAAGAAAAAGAGAAACATACAAAATTTCAAAGAATGTGGCTTGGCCCTTTCCAAATCATAGAAGTCATAGGTCCGTCAACTTTTATGTTACAGGATTTAACAGGAAAAAGAGATTCTTTACCTGTTAATGGACAGATCCTAAAAAAACATTTTCCATAGGAGATCATTCTTCTATTTTTTAGATTAGTTTTTATTTCCATAATAAAACCGATTGTAAATGGTTACATTTGGGATTTATGAAAAAGACACAAATTCTATTTTAGATTTTGTTTTTCCACTTGTATAAATAGAATTCTTTTAGAAAATTGATCCTTATTATTGAAAGATACAGTTAAAGACTCTGGACCTAAAAATGATACTAGTTTCAACTTTGTAAATATTGATGAAAAACGACCTTTAGTGGGAAATTGTTTTATATCAGTCCAATGAAAGTTATCAATAACAAAATGAAGATTCTCTGTAGAAAAGCTCTTTCCAAAAACTCTACCATTGTCATCCAGAGCTATCTTAAGGAAACAATGACTTCCTCCCCACATAGGAAACTACAACGTTCAGAGAATGGTCCCATGATACACTTTAACTTAAAGAGTAAGAGGTCTCATCATGAGCTGACTTATCATGATCATAGATATTATAGCGTGCTGACTTTGCCAATACTGCATACCACAACAGGGCAATGACTCCAGATTGTTGCAATCGAAAGGCAAGGGGTCTCATCACGAGGCAGCTTGTTCAGCAAAGCTATAAATCAAGTGAATGACTGTGTCATAAATTAGCTATCAAACCAAGAAATTGTTCTTTAAGGGTAAAAAAGAAAATGAAAGCAATAAGTGTGGATATGGGTTTCTCTTTGAAAATTGTAAATTTCTCTAAGTAGGATACAAGATCATTGCTAGGTAACAGGTAACCCTGTCGAGGCTATAAATTCCTACTAGCAGCAGAGGCTCTACCTATGACAAATGAGCATATTTAAAATTGATTTATAGAGAAGGCTTTGTTTTATCTTTATAAACCAAGTAGTGACTGATGTAGATACAAGGACTCACTTAAGGAAGTAAATAATCAAAGTAAAAATAGAAGAAACAAAATATCATTAATAGGTAAAAGCATAATGTACTTTGTCTTTCTATAATAAAGTTTAATTTTCTGGAAAATTTTCTGTTTTGCAAGTTTATAAAATTCAAAAGAAAAGTAGAGATAACTGGTTCTTTCAAGTGAATCGCCAATTGTTGTGTCCAGCAACAACCCCCTCGTTATTTAGTGTTATTAATAATACTAAATAAGTGGGGGTCCTTAGTCAAAAATTTAAAAAAATGAATTAGTGCTTGTATTTCTTTTTTAATAAAAGTTACCATCATAAACTTAGTAAAATACCCTTGGAAAATCTAAAAAGCTTAAGTTTCATGATAAAGTAAGACAAAATCATTCCTTAAGAAAAATAGCATCGCAAAAAGGATAATAGGATACCTCCTTACAAGCCGAATTCTAAGATTGCAAGATCACGATGTGAAACTACATATAAAAAAATATATATCACATCGCATGCATCAAAGAATGCTTACACCAAAAAATCTTAAATCGATGATATGCAATGGCGCATATCGCTAAATCACATTTCACAAAAAACACCTTAACAAAAAATTGTCATATGTCGTGCTCCTGCGATATAGCGATATTGCGATATACTAGTAAAGCAATAAAACGATATTGTGACACAACGATCAGTGATATTGCGAGGCAAATGGCAAAATCACTTCATCACAAATCTTTCGAGTTCATTGTTCGAGAGAACTTTTTCCATAAACCAAGACCTGGTTATGCGCTTTAATGCTAATTAATGAGTTAGTTGCCAGTTGTTAATGAAATATGGTTTTGTGCTTATCGAAGAGCCAGTTCACGTAAGGTGGTATATTTTATATGTCTTTAGAATTTAAAGCTTTCCCGTCACCTTTCCTTATCGTTACTCTCACCTTAATTGTAAACTGCAGGAACAAAGAACAAAGAACTATACAGAGCAGCATACAAGATATTATGGGGAAGAAAGGCAAAGATCTAAGCTCCAAAGATAAAGAAATGACGCCCTTGTACACAGACACCACCTGTAACAAAGACGCTGGTATCACTACTTGGGAAGGCATGTATAATTTACTTGAGAAAGAGAATCCCAAAGTAATGGAGGTTACAACTACTGTAGATTCACAGGGGTATTCTGAGGCATCAATTACAGATATAGCTTGCTCGTTCTTGCACCCAATAGCGGCGAGGCCCACAATTATTCCCTACACAGATATGGTTAAATGGGTACTGGACAATGCTGATATAAAAAATAGACAATTTAAGACTAAGGGTCAAGAACTTACAGAATCATTATTTTCACAAAATTTGAGCTTTATATCTGCTAATAGAAAGCGCGCAAGAGGCAAAAAATCGCACCAAGGAAGCCCAAATCAAGAAATGGAGGCAGTTTCCGATGCACAATTAGTGCCTAGTGCTAATCGCGCATCACTAGGCAAAACTTCTCAAAAAGGAAAGCCTCTAATTTCTCATTCACTTGTAAGCCCATAAATTTGTAGGAAAGAACACTAAAGCTGAAAAAGTGAAACTTTAATGCTAAAACCAGTGGTAATTGTCATAAATATCTTCAAAATGGTATGTATATATATACAACAATTGCAAACAGGCTAGAGACAAAAGGCTCAAGAGAAGACAAAATCAATGAAAATATTAACTAAGTTGAATTGGGATTCTTACTGGGTGTATTTGGTAAAACCACATAGCCAATGTATGACTCTCAAATGCATCATCAATTCTGTCGAGAAGATGGCACCAACTCTTGCTGATTCCGTTTTTGCAGGACAATTAAAGTCTGAAGTCAGCCAGCCGACTCTTCTCAAGCAAATGTTGAATGCTTGCGATTTCAAGGAGTAGATACAAAAATAGCTAGTTGTTAGTTTTAGATCGAATGTTAGTATTAATTTAGCTTTATTTTTGCCTAAAAGGAGGACGGTCATTTAAACCGTATCCTACATTTTTGTAATAAGTTATTTTTAGATTTAGTTAGTAGTATTCAAACCCTTCTCATGCATTTAGAGAAGGGTCCTGAAATTTGTCAAAAACTTTTCCTCAGAACATGCACTTTTGCACCCTCCGAGGAGGTTTTGATGAATGAATGGAACAAGATTTATTGATATCTGCATTTAATATCTACTACTGATGTTGCACTTCTGTACTCTTTGGTGGATGTTGGATTAAGAAGAGATAAATCACTATCGCTTGAAGCTCATGAGTAGAACTAGTTATAAATGGTACTTCTATCTCTTAACTATTTCTAACCTTTGTGTTAAAGTGATATTCATGTTCAGTTGTTTATATATTAATGCATGAATGCCTGAGTTATCATTTGGCACTTTTGTATGGTGATAGCTATTTATTTATGCTTAATGTATGAGTAGCTTATTAGGCGATACTTTTTTCACAACTATTTCATCTAACTTTTTAAATGAAGTGGTTTATCTATATTGAATTCTTTTCTCATAACAGTTCAATGATCTTTATTACCGATTGTTATCTAAAATCTTTTTAGATCGCATAACAGAAAGATTACACCCTGGGTTAATGTAGACTTAGATATTTCTGTTTATTAGAATACAATTGCATGTCATTAGATTAGAGTTAGAATTAGAGCATTCCACTTAGAAACTTTTAGAAAGGAAATATCAATTCTTCACACACACACACACATAAATTGGGAAACTGGTCCCATATCCCCAGTCGGACGCACTATACCAAACGGAAAGGGAGCTGCTAACCAAGTTCAGGACTGGGTGGGTATCCCCCTTGTTGTAGAACGTATTTTCAGGGCTTCAACAGTTACTTATATGGGTTTAAATCTTGAGTCCACCTTATTCCCACTTGCATAGATTGCCCTCATCAAGAACTTAGTCCGTGGCATTACGATGCAGAAATTGTTGAGAGACCAATAGATAGATTGCCTTAGTCAGAAATTTAGTCCATGGGATTGCAGTGCCTAAAGTTCTTCATTGTTAATATAGTTTGATATCTTCCATTGTACTTGTATATGATGAATACCTCCCTAGTTGAGAGGAAGTGTTGGAAAAAGTAACCTGGTTCAGACTTCATTTAATGTATTTGAGTCATCATGTAATGTACATGTCAAAAGGATAAAGAGAATAATTTTTATTATTATTATTGTGACTTATTAAAGCATGGGTTTCATTCTTTGGTCACTTTGTGTTAGGTCAAAGTCCCCATTTAGGACTTCTAGGATTTATTCTGAGTTAATAGAGTCATTGTACTTTTAAAGAGACCCTTCTTAGGATTTTGAAACATGTAAAAAGGCTAAGTATTGAGTCAAATATGATTTATGTATCCTCCACATCAAGTCGGCCTAAGGACCCTAATTTGACCTCACATGGAGCCTATAAATACAAGCACATTGAATTCATTTCGAGCATACACTCCCAGAACAAGTTCAATATCTCTTGTAGCTCAAAATCGTGTGAAGTCTGTTGCTGGGAATCCAAAGGAAGTGTGATTTCGGTGGAGCCTAAGGAGAAGAAGAAAATCAAAATTTTGTTGCCTCTCTCTCTTTGTTTTGTACCCTAGATTGGGAGATCGAAGTCTTCCAAGTTTCACTATTGTCGGAAGCTTTTAGTTATCAGAAACTTCTTCCTAGTCAAAGTTGCTGGAAAGTGTTCGAAGATCTGGGAGGATTACTTGGTGTGGAGGGAAGACGTGGTCTTGGTATAGGGGGAAGAGTTTCAAAGAATATTATTGAAAGGAATAATTTCTTGATTGGGTTTCCCCTCGAGAGTGGTTTTTCCCTAGCATAGTTCCCACATCTAGTGCCTATTGTTTCATGTGTTGATGCTTTGGTAATGGCTTGATGAACTAAATGAAATAAGATATAAAGAATCACAATAACAAGAAACATCACAAGTAATTATAAAGAATAAGAAAAAAATTATGCCTTTCTAATTTTCTAACAAAGAAGACTATTGAATTCAAACCCATCAATAATTATATGTGGTTTTCAATTGTCTCATATTTGAAACTCTAATAACGAGAAAACACACATTAAGACAATTACCCATTTAAAAGAAAGTAAAATAAAGGAAATACAATAGAACAAAGGAAAAAATAGTATGATAGTTAAAATATACTCATTTAATACATTAAATAAACCATATGATAACCTGTATGAAAATATGATCAAATATAAACAAAACAAATGAATAAGTATCCAATGTTTTATTCTAAATAACGGGTATTCAAAAATAGCTTTAATTAGGTGTTAAAATAATGAAAATATGGGTAGTTAAATTCCTTAACATCATAAAGATTCCGTTGATATGATATTTCACATAAATCAATAAATGAGAAAAAATAAAAACACATCACAAGAAAAGACGCACGCATGAATTTTCACATTATTAAGATGAGAAAGCTAGGATCATCATATAATTATGTTTCAAATTAAAAAACGAGTCTTCCAAATAAAATTACCAACTTGCATCCAAGCTCTACTCGAAGTCTTTGGTTCTTTCTTTTAATTTTTTTATTATATTACCAACCTTTTAAATATGTTGATATTTTAATTTTAATGAAGTTATTAATTCAACTTATATCTCCCATTTACATTAACTCCCATTTTATGATCATGTAACCTCCATAATATATAAAATTTAAACCAATTTCACCCAACATAAAAATTAAGGCCATATACATTGCCATTTTGTTGAATGATTTCATGGAGTCATCCATTTATAAACTTGGTTGACCAGAGAAATTGTTGTTGAGAAAATCTTCATTTACGAGGAATTTAAATCCAACTTGCACGTTAAGTCAAATCAAAGGGTTAATATTTTTGAATTTAATTAGAAAAGTTACTATATGTTTTTAAAAGTAAATTTACATATCATTTATAAACCACATATTATTTCGGTTTTAAATTTCGATTATCAAGTTATATTTTTTCGGAAGATTGATGCTATGTCAAACTAGTCCTAACCAGTCATATTGTATAAAAGTAAGAATTAGTTCTTTAAAATTTACGTAATAATTTTGATCACAAAATGAAACAAATTTATTTTCTTACCTAATACAATTTTCCAAGGTCAATATATATTTTATTGTATTTCTCTTTATATGTGTGATAATTGGATTATTTTTATATTGGAGAGTGAAAATTGTTTTAGCACAAGTAAAATCATCTTGAATTTTATTCTTATGTTAATATTGCTTCCCAAATTAACTTGTATGTGGAAAAACACCATAAAAATTGGAATATGTTTCATGTTTAACTTTGATACACATTATTTTCCAATTTCAATCAAAATCAATAACTAAAATACAATATAAAGTTAGGAGGAGATAAATGGATGATTAAATTTTAATATCAAATGAAGAGCTAGGTGAAAATTAAATGTGATGTGTGAGACAAATGTATCAAAGTGTTGATAATTATTAATACTAGGAGTTGTAAAACAAATCAGGTAGAAAAATGTTAGGAACATAACCTTTTAAGTATCATCCAATGAGATGTGCATATGTAAAGTGGGTTTTGTTTAAAAATAAAGTTTATTTTCATTTAATTTCCCCTTTTATGGACATTGTTATTTATTAATACTTTTACATATATTATTGGTATATGGTTATTAATAACATTTGATAGTGGCAATCATTTAGAATAATATGATTACGGCTTAAATTAATGTTAAAGATATATCTATATATATTAAGACTTGATTGATAATACTATTATGTAATGCAATAATTATATAATAGTGTGCATATTAAGATACATATCTATAGATATATAACATTAGTTAATATGGTTTAAAGGGTCTTTTATATCATTAATATTACCCATTATTGTTTAAATGATTTAAGTCTATCCAATGATTAACTCTTTCATGCAATTCGAATATGGTTAATATTTACATCATTCTTATGTTCAAATGTTTCAAAGGGAGTGAGATTTGGATTAGTGACTTTAAATAACTGAGGTAGATGTTAACTCTAAACGGTAGATTAACATGGCAAAAATGTGGTTTAATAGATAGTACAAGGCCAACAGTTACAAGAAAGGGTCCAATGTGAAAAAATATTTATAGAGATAGCCCAAATTAAAGAGGGTCAAATTAGGCTACATCACGTTCATATTTGTTTATCAAATTGTGACATTAATTTATGTTCATAACATGGAGACAATAGTTGTTATTTGTCACATTCGATGTCCATTTTTGTTCATCACAAAACAATGTTGATTTTTTCTTATAACATTGCAACATTGAGTTTTGTTCACCACATTGTAACGTTGATTTTAGTTTGTCATTCATAAAACCAATTTTTATTTGTCACATTGTAACATCAATTTTCGATCATCACATTATGATGTCAATTTTTTTTTTTTATTTCATTGCAATGTTTGTATTTATTTGTCACATTGTAATGTTGACTTATGTTTATCACATTGCACCATCAATATTTGTTCATCACATTGCAAGTCAACTTTTTTCATTATATCATGAAATTGATTATTGTTCATCATATTATGATTTTGAATTTTGTTCACAGCATTGTGAATTCAATATTTATTCATCACATATGATATTTATTTTCATTCATCATGTGGTGACATCAATTTTTTTCATCACATTGCAATGTCAATTATTTTGAACATGGGTGAGCTTGTTTGAACATGGTAGACTATGGTCAACTATGGTTGACTATGGGTGAAAATGGTTGACTATGTTTTTCAATGTTTAATTATAGATGAATATATTTTATCATGTTCATTGTGGTCAACCATTGGTGAGCTATTTTAACATGAATCAGTATGGTTGCAGTATTGACCATGGTGACCAGGTTTAATGATGGTTGAGCTTGTGTAACCATCCCGCGCCACATTTACTTGCTTTTACAAGATCTCCAGGGTAAATATGACCTGAGTGTTACTATGGCATGACCTGACCTCCAAGTTCTAGTTATGGAAGTGGGGTCTACTAACTAGAAACATACTACCATCTCTCAGGGACACTCGATCACCCAAGTGTCTGACAATAACCACTGGTCACCAATCCCTAAGCTCGAAATTTCTCTTCTTAAGCTTTACACCCCAACTGGAGGCTTGACACATTGTGGATGTGGTTAGAACGCTTCAACTACATGCATAATCTTACCTTCATGTGATTACAACCAAATTTCTCCAGTTCAAAGTTTGTGATTATGAGATCTATGCCACTTTTTCAGATTTAGCCTACAGGAAACTATTATAACAACCCAAATCCCTCCATAATTTAGTCTAAGATAATAAAAAGTATGTACAATGAATGCTAAGGCTAGAAATTTCTCAAGACTTTCCAAACACATGAGAATCATTTTTTCAAACATCTAGTAAACATAGTAGCTACAGGTCATGAATGCATATCTAATCATGATCTTCTTACCTTCATCAACAAATCATCAAGAAGGATTACTTCCCTCTTAATCTAGTTGAAAAAACACCTTTTAGCACATGCATACATTAACCATTCAATATCTTATCAAATCATGAACAAGATCCATATCAAAAGCACATTATTCAACCATGCCTATAACCAACATACAACCATAATAGAATCCATGAAAATCCAACTATAATACCAACATAATAACCAGTACATGTGCTCATAAATAATAATAAGAAAATATCTCATATTAACATATACATATTCTAGTTAAGTCAAGGACTTCCACATACCATCCGACCATAGATTTGGTTGAACCAACTCTCTCTTTTAGTCAATCATCCCCATGGAATATTCTAAGCATGAATGTGGGATCCTATGGGGTAAACCAAAATAAAACCAACCAAGTCTTCCAGAGGCCAAACCACCTCAACCCTTAATGACATTTATTTCACATAAACCTATCTAGAATTCACTAATATCAAAAAAATCTTGGATGCCTCCGAATTTCTTCATCATCTCTAGAGGTATTTTCTGTCTCCCCCTATCAATCAAGAGTTCCAGGAGAAAGCCCATCTCTACCATTGGCCCTTGGGAATTTTCCTGAGACAACCTCAACCAGTATTGAAGTCTACTGGCCTAAAGCTCAATCAAAACGAGGAACCTATGACACCATGGATATCTAGGAAGTGGAAAGGAAAGGTTGAAACCACTGTCAATCTAGGAAAACCCCATGCCAATGACAACAAAATAACCAAAGAACCACATGCATGTACCATGAATCCAAATATCAACATCTTAAATCACACATGCAACCTATGACCCGCAAATCCACAACTAATTTCTACCCTTACTCGTTAATGACCAAACTTCCTCTTATTCTCCCTTGCTTGTTCCTTGCTTGCTTTCTTGTTTCCAAGTGCTCTTTCTCTCCTCTTAGAGTTCCATTTTTTAAAATAGATCAAAACTTAGCCGAAAGATGACAACTATTTCTCAGGTGCCCTTTTGACATTGATGTCGAGTCGCTTCCTTTCCTTTTTCCTTTTTTCTTCATTTTCATTCATTTTCTCTCTAATTTACCTTGCATGAATATGTGTGTCTCTTCATCTTCCTTTTCTCCTATTTTTCTTTATTTTATTAATTAAACATCATTTATTTCCTCTTTTCCTTTTCCAATTTCCATATCCATTAATAAACCACAAGTGATGACCACTATAATGTTGTCCCACCATTCAACTTGGAATACATGTCCCATTACCCTCATATTTATTTTATTTACATGGAAAATCAACTCGGGGTTGTTACCACCCCTCCCCCCTAGAGGAACACCATCCTTGGTGTTCTATGATGCTTATGACTAGTAAAGGATACTGCACATAGATCTTTATAAACATAGCTTGATGGAGTATTTACAATGACAACTGCTGAAACATGATAAGTATACTACTTATGGAGATTTATAAACACATCTTGATATGGTATTTATAATGGCAAACACATGTATATACTTATGCACATTTTATTTAACCAACAAACAATAGGATACAATGCTCGCATCAGTGACAAGGGAATCCATAAGCTCACACCTTCACCCTCAAAAGTAGTACCAAGTATTCACTTCCTTCCCAAGAAGTCCAAAATTCACTGTTAAGATCAAAATCTGCCTCAAATGTCTAGTGCTACAATTCTTGTGCTACTCGTTCTCTCAGTGAACAATTACTGACTCATTATTTTTGGGAAAAATATCAATGTGCTTTTGATTCGAATTAGAAATGTTATTGACAAACAAAAAAATTATTCCCTGACCTTCCCTTCTCTGCTTTCCAGTCCCTCGAGTGATCCATCCCCTGGAAAGGTTTCCTCGGATCATAAGGTCCCAAAAACCCATGCTGACCCTTGCCTCAAAACCATCATATCGATCATAGCATGCTTATGGAAATCAATTGACATTATTGGTACCAGTGTCGCATAATGACCCTACTCCTGAAGTTCTTTACAACATACTGTTGCATGCTCCAATTATTTTCACCATTGTTGTTAACTATTTTATAGTCAGTTCCAACCACCAAACATGGGCATTTCCATGCTTTCCTTTACCAAGAACATAGTTTCCATTAGACTCAAAAGGAATTGTGATAAATTCAAATCATACCTCATTGGTAGCTCATCAATAATGTATATTTGCAATTTTGTTTACTTCCTACCACAATAAGTCAACCTATCTATTTTATCAAATCATCATATATAAACATATCACATCTAGTTAGTTTAAAACTCAACCATAAAAAATCATAATCTTAGAATACGTGCATAATTAAAACTAAAATAAATATTGATACTTATCTTACACATCATTATTTGCTTCTAGCTTTATTTTTTCTTTCCATACACATACTAAACTGGTTGCCAAACTCAGAAAGCACCCAATTCCTTCTTGTTCCAAATCAAAAATGAAATCTAGAGACTATTCCATCTCCTCCCTCAATATCAACAACAAGGATTTCTGTAGACTATATCGCCTCTAACCTCGATATAAGTAACTCAAGATTAGTCTCTTCCCAATATATCTAGGGCTCCAAGGACTACTATCTCAAGCCACAGTCTCTAGGTGACCCAAGTTGGTGTAGGGATCCAACCCAAAACCTCTAGGGAACCCAAATTTTTATAGGGATCCAAACCATAGCCTCTAGGGAATCGAAGTTGTTACATGGATCTAATTCACAGACTCCAGCGAAACCAAGCTATTACATGGCTCCAACCCATAGCCTCCATGGATCCCAAGAACCAATCCCTTTCACAACACATACACATACATAGCGTACAACAAAACACATATATGTATGCATAGTACAACACATTGAATGCACTTGTCACAATACAATGAATACATAATACACATGACATAATACTGCATGTACAGGACAATAATGCTACACATCTAGAGACCACACCATCTCTATCAAGAATTCTTGCCTCTAATGTCTTTTCCACGCCTTACTACGTTCGTCCACAACCCAAGTCCTGGGTTTGTGGCTCTTTTCAATATCCATGCTTGTCCCAACATGCTATAGATCACACTACTTTCATTTTGTTGAAGTATCCTTCAGTATTGCATGTCCATAACAAAAACATAGGCATATTATAAGAACATAGTATCAAAATCATATCCACATGACACTAACCTATCGATCTTCCAAGGTTTCTTTATCCACTTTATTCCTCTTGAACTAGGAACCTTTTCATGCCACTCACCTGCATAAAGCAATCATTCTTCCATAAGAATGATCCTCGATGACCTTGCATTCAATGGCATACATACATACATACATACATGCATACATATACATATACATATACATATACATAAACACACACACACACACACACACATACACACACACACACACACACACACACACACACATAAACATTAGCATAATCATGATCAAAAGATAATTACCAATGTTCACAAGATCAAGGTTAAGAGAAATTCCTTTATATGTGCAACACATGCACAACATTGAGAACAATAGTTTCCATCTTTAGCCAAGGCATATGTACCTCAAATCCATTTACTTTACCTTTCATGTTACCTTTCTCATGACTATCTTACCACTGTCCATTTACCTTAATGGATCTAACCAACCCAACTAGTTGTCATTGTTTCTTTGCTTTCCTTTAACTACCATTTGTTCATGCATTGGGCTTCATCTGAGTCTTATATTACCTATTGGGTTTCACTCAGCTCCCCTTGAGCTCCATTAACTTTCCTCTCTCCAAACCACTTCCCAAGTCCCTCAAATTATAGAAGACAAGAACAAGAAGGAAGGATAAAGAAAAAAAGGAAACCAAACAAAAATACAACAACAAAAAAAAAGTGGCATTGTCAAGCACTGGTCATAGGAAAGCCAAAAATCAAGCACAAACTAATCACAAAACATTGAAAGAACAAAAATTTCATAGACACCATGATTCAATCCCCATGGCTTTCTAGTGCTTCCAAGAGTTCATGAGTGAAATATCAACCCAAGCCTTCCTTAAGATCTATGGAAGTCTATTTCTCCATGTAATTTTATGCATCATACTTCCGTAAACACAAAAATTGTCAGTGCCTTAATAAATATAACAATATATCAGTTACATTTCCCTATTATGCCCAACACGTTGCCTTTCAACTTAACACCTACACATATCATTTCTCAAGGGATTCCAATTCCCTGAGAATTCAGTTGTAACAAAAAATAGTTCATTATGACCGCATCTAATCAACCATCTTCCATGTAGTTTCCTCAGCCCCAAAGTGATTTCACGCACTTTAACCTGCTCTATTTCTCAGTCCCGGAGCATGAGCTCCTTTTGCTACAAGATGTATTAAGGCTCTACCTAGAAATATCTCTTTGGTTCAACCTTCGATCTTAATAACAGATCTCTGATGATATACCTACCTTTTATCCACTATTGCATAGATCTGAGGAATGTTCTAAGCTACACCCAAATTTCTCGTGCCTTCTATGCACTGTAAATATGAGGATAATTTTCTCTATTTCTCGGTCCTGGAGCATGAGCTCCTTCTACTACAAGATGCATTAAGCCTCTACCTACAAATATCCCTTTTGTTCCACCTTCAATCTTAATAACAGATCCCTGATGATCTACCTTCCTGTTATCCACTACTGCATAGATCCGTGGAATTCTCTAAGCTACACCCCAACTGCTCGTGCCTCATATGCACTGTAAATATGAGGGTTGTTCATTCTTGCAATGCTCTCCACCACCAGTTCAGCACCACAATGGTTCTCTTCCACTTCCTTTATTATGCTTCTCCATAAGCTGAGACCCATGTCCTTTCTCAGTTGTGTTAAAATTCTTATAAAGTTACACATTTTCCGTGTCACCTACATCCTAAGGTCTTCCTTACTTCTTAGGCCATTTTCCTTTAGTCTTCTCATTACCATTCTAGTCATGCTTGAACACAGGCTTACGCTTTCACTACTCATAACAATGCTCCAACATTTTTAGGGCTTCCTTGAATGACCAAGGCTCATCAAACACAATTAGGTCCTTGAATGCTACTGGCAACCCATTTATGAACCTTTCAATCTTCACTTTCTCATCCTCGAGATAAGGCACATACCTCAATAGCTCTAGAAATATACTTGTGTACTCATCATCTGTCATGGAACCATCCTCAACTCATAGAACGCCTTGTACCTTTTATCATAGTATCTTTGAGAAAAGTACTTTTTCTCAAAAACTCTCTCAAACTCTTCCCAAATTAGTTCCTCTTTTCTAATCCCTTTGACATGATTTACATCCTCCTACCAAATGTCTACTTTTCATTGAAACTGAAGGTAGTTATCTTGGCTTTCATGTTCTCTGAATAATCATGCAATCTAAAAAAGTTCTTCATCCCAAGTAGCCATGCTTCTGCATCATCTAATTTATTCATCTCTACATCAAAAGTAGGAGACTTGGCTTTCTTGAAATTCTATGGAAAGTATCCATTCTCACTCCTCCTATAAGGATGTTGGAGGTGATGGTGACGATGTCTCCTAGAACGAGAGTTAGAATATAATCCATAAGTACTACCCGTCCTTTTAGTTATATCTAAATACTTTCCACCTTTGGTTGTATCATCTATGTCCATTATGTGTGTTCTATGAGAATTGCTACCATATGCCCCATTGATTCTCTTCTCCTACCTATCTCCATGACTGATTGCCAACTTATCACTACACTAGTACAAAATGGCTAATTAGTTACTAAACAAAGACTAAAATTTGCATATAAATGACTATTTTTCGGTTGGTGACCAATAGTAGCTAATTTACAATATCTTATAACACAACCAACTTTTAGTCGTTTTTAGCATAGTCATTGATTGGTTGTCTCAATTTTATTATCTAGTAGTATATTTAGTCATAAATTTGGTCATTAATTTTGTCATTAATTTCCACAATTAATGACCAAATATACAACAAAATATATTACTAGATGATCACCCGAGAAAGCCAATTAATGACCAAAATTTTGGGTGTGTTATAAGATATTGTAAATTAGCTAATAATAGTCATATATATGAAAATTTTAGTCATCGTTTGAAACCAATTAATTACCAAAGAAATATGGATAAATTTTGGTCGTGTTATAAGATATTGTAAACTAGTTACTAATAGTCATATATATGCAAAATTTAGTCATCATTTGTAATAAAAATTTTATCATTTGTAGTACTCATTTATCTTTTTTTGGTAGTTTCATATTCATTATATAAATGACTAATTTAGTAGCTTATAGTGGTTTCATTTACTTTCATTAACAACCATTACAAGAAACTAATTTAGTCATATATTCATTTTATTTGTGATCATCATTAATCAATATAAACTACTAATTTAGTGGTTTTAGATTGATTTTATGTGTTCATTTTAATCAACATAAATCAATTAGTATGATTTTGCAACTAAATTAAAAAAAACGTCATACAATGTACATGTTTATCTAATATGAAAACGCAAAGTTACAAATGTCAATTATAATACTAAATAATATCAAGTGCAACTATAAATAATTTCAACCATGAAAATTATATTATATAAAATGTCAAGTATTACAATATGAGTTTCCAAATTGATATTTGTTGGAGTAAAATTTACTCATGAAATATTGTTTCATCACTTCAAAAGATTATCATTGTGTTGTGAAGGCATTGCAGGTGAATTCATCAACTATGAGGACTTGATCATTAGTCTCTGTGTGTGTTTTATGTGAGGTATTGGCTCTACAAGTACCACTAGACTAGTTCCCTTCTTTCTCTCTTTAATTTTCATCTTTCACTCCAGTGTCATTGTTCTCCTCTTTCCTAAATCCCTCCTTAGTGTCAACAGTGAGTTCCTTTCCTAAAAAAAGAAGAAGATACAATGTCGAGTATAAGATATGAAAGACGATGAACACTGGAATATAAAATAAAGCATACTATAAAGGATTTATATGATATATACCTTAACATCAACAATATTGTCAATTCCATTTTCCCCCATAAAAGTAAGAAACTTGAAAAAGTTTTCTTCAGTTGGGCAATAGTGGCCATTACCAGATGACCCGTATAAAAAAAGAAAATAAAACATCACCATAGAAAATAACACCTTAGTCAAATTAGTATTCAAACTTCAAGGAATGCTAGGCGCAATCATGCCAACTAAGTTACATGTTAAAAATATCAAGTTGTAGATTACTTATACAGTGTGGGAGTGCAAACAGAACTCCTAGAAGAAACCAAAGCTAAGTCTAAAATAAAATGAAATGAAGTAAAAAGGATACAATAATAGGATAACCTTGTGTACATGTATATAACTAGATAATGTAGAAGGCTAAGTGAGTAAGTCTAAGGTTGGAGGTCGATGATGTCAAGAATGCCCAAGTCTAATGAGCATTTCTTTAGATAAGAACTACTATTTGGGTTCATTATCACATATAATAAGCCAACTAGTCTATATCAAATTATTAATGTTTTGATTATATTTATGGGTCACTTCAATATAAGTGGATAAATTGCCAAAAAATTCCCTTCCCATTATGTTCCTAACCTGTGGTGCAATATATTAGTTGTGATTTGGAGAAAATTTCGAACATCAAAAATATGTAGCAATCACCACTAGTAATCCCCAAAATAGGATTATTTTGGAATGTAACTTTCAGATTCCAATCGTTATATGATTCTTGAATGGAAAATCCACACTGAATTGCAACACAAAACTTCCAATTTGAGGAACACCTGTGGCCATCCGCAATCACTCAAACTCAAAACATTAGTGATCGTTATAATGAAAAGATAAAATAAGAGTAGTTTAGAGTTATTTTGCAGATTTACATGCAAAACACCAATAGTTTTCCCATATTTACAATACTTGAAATTTCCAAGATATAACACATCGATTGATATTTTACAACAAATAATTGATTCAATAAAAATTAGAATTCAATATATTACAACAATACCACCAATGTTTGATCCTTAATTAGTTCAAACTAGTTAGCACAAAAAATTCAAGAAAGAGCAACAAGTAGAAATAACAAATCCATCAATTAATAATCAATCAAAAAAGGATAATTTTTTTGCTGAAGCTTGAAATAACTATAAATTATATTGACAATTGACTGCAACTAGTGGTCTTATTCAAAGAGATACTAATTGGAGAACTCATATTCCAAATTCTTTTCTCTATCCATGAAGCTTTCTGCAATCCTCAAAACAGAATTTGCATTCAATATTTTAGGTTTTTGAAGCTTCCCAAGGCCTTGGAAAATGAAGCTGTGAATTTCATTGATTTTCATAAAATTGCTTCTTGTACTGAAAAAATATAGTTTGGCCATGTGATAGATAATTGAAGTAAGTAAAAAATTGTATACAATATTTCTTAGAAGACTCCATGTTAAAAGGAAACTTGCATATTTCATATAGAAAAATAATCTTAATAGAGATGGTGAATATTACAAAACAACGGAGTGGATATAAAACTACAGGTAGAAGTAACAAAATCTTAATTTCAATATAATTGATTGATTATTCTAAGTGAAGCCAACTAGATACATATAAGTTTTCATTTTCAACTTTCTTTCCTATATTTTTATTGGACGTGGAAGCTAACTTGCATGCATCTCGCAACACTGTTTTAGAAAGAGTATATGTTGCATTCTCATATTCCACGCTTTATTTTCTATGAAAAATCACAATCAGTATTGGAGGAATTCGTTGCTACATCAGTTGAGTTGTCAACCTTCATTTTCTCGATTTATGTTTTCCTAGACATGCATTATTTGAGTTTTCCTTAGTGGAGTTTTAGATAAGAAAGCCATAGGTCTTAAAATAAAACATTCATAATGAAAACTAATGACTAATTATATGATGCCAACCCATATTTCTTTATTGTTGGAAGAAACCCAGTCAACTATGCTCAACTCACATCACTAAAGTTATCCAAAACCAACCCGATGGAAATTTCAAGTTCTGCTACATGAACTTGTTCCTTTGTGTGGATAAATTTCTCTTTGTGTGTGGCAAGGGCTATTAAATTTTTTGAGAGTGATTGATTATACTTACCATTAGATTTTACCATTTCCAATTGATTTTTTAGCATCTTGAAAAATAATATTTTTGGTTGCATCTCAATTATGTATGATCTCATTTTCCCTAACATATATGACCTATGCATGAGGCTAATGATACAAAGAATATAAGACATACCCAACAAACTGAAGGGTATTAATGATTATATATGTCTATGGATTAATGTTATAGCTAGTAGGAGAAGTTGGTTGTTGCCTAGAAATCTTTGGGAAGGCCCTAAGAGAATGAAGCTAGGATTGGTCAATGGTCCAAAATTGGACCCACTATTTTTTTTTTCTTACATGTAGCCATGATGAATGTTCTTAACCTTTATTTTTACTATCTAACAAGGTGTGAATTTGGATTAGTATTTTTCCTTAGTGGAAATAATTACTGGTGGTGTTTCCCAACATTCAGTACATTCCCTCTATTCATTATATTTCCATTTTTCTTCTTTTATTCCATTGTGTATGCTCCCATCCATAGCTATAATACATAACTAAAAGATTCCCATGAATTCATTCTCTTGTAAATTCATATGCTCTAGGCCCAAGGTGATTAATATGATATTGTTTGCAAGAAACATGAATAATATATTGCAATAAAAAAGCACAAATGTGGTCATAATATAGCAAGCCAACCAAAACGGGAAATAAGAAAAATGTCAAACATGGTTGAGAGAGATGGAGATTAATATATCAAAAAGTGATATTTATTTGTATCATAATTCAAATCACCCTACATAGAACTATATTAGCCGTAGATATGTCAAACACGAAGATAGACAAAATCCTTTGAAGTGCAAACCTTTCCTTAAGTCTTTTCACTCTAAAAAATGTTTGCAGCTTAAATCTCAACACATGATAGATACACAATTAATATGAATCTACATAGGTTTATATTTTATTTATAATACATCAAATTTATATATTTATGGTTTTTGGCATACTGGAAATGTAGATTATATAATGCACCTCTCGATGCAATGCTAAATGTCAATATATTTAGTTGAAATATTACAAAGAGAGGATATTCTCTAATGGTTTCATTACAAGGCTAATATCATAGAAACTGGAGTAGTAAAGAGCAGTTAAGAAACTAAAGACATAAAAATCAATTAAGAAAGTTTTCAGTAGGATAATTTGTTGATATCTTAAGCCATGTTTGCTCTAGCCCAACCATAAGGAAAAAAAGTGACTCAAAGGGATTTTAAAGACAATAATCCTAAAATAGTCTAAGAAAGATTCAATAAAACTAAAGGTGAGCAATAAAAAAAGTTAAATTTATGTAAAAAAACAACAGAAAGAATATAAAGTGACCTTAATCAGTGAATCACATGTTCATCCCTCGTTCTTCATAGATGATAACCAATGTAATATCCCATCCATGGATTCACATTACCAAAAACAATCATGTATTTGAGTAGGCACCTTCACACCTCCGTTCTACAATGTCTTGCCTACCACTACATGCACCAAACTTCTATGATAGGTTCATTCATAAATCTTCTCTACTTGGAAATGAAGTATTAGTTCATTGTTCAGGTCAACAGGAAATTAATTTGTCCACTAGGATTCCATTTTCAATATGCTTTGCCCCACCCAAATGGCACAAATTTGAAAGGGATGGAAGCAGGTAAAATTCCTAGGTGCAATCTCTTGGTGGAATCAACCAAAATGCCGTCTCATGGTTCCCCCATTGATCCAGTAAAATTAAGACAATTTTTGTAAAATAGTACATCACTGGCAGGAAAATTCAGTCTTAGGTGGTATTTTTCCATGTTGATTAGTGCTAGACAATATTGTTTTGTCTCCAAGTAGAAAATGCAATAACCAGTTACAACACATAAATACCATAATTCAAATGTGACATATCTCGTACCATATACAAAAATTTACGTGAAATGGGGGACCACTTATTTGATTGTATATTACGAATATGCACCTATCACTACAACATTTGATGAGCGTACATGTAGGGATATAGACCATGAGATGTTCAAAGCCACCACATCCAATTGTGTTATTTTAATGTATACCCTCTTAAATGATGCATTGTTGTGTTTATTAATTTCTATTAATTATATCAACATATCTGTCATGACTATCCAATGTTAATCACTATTATGTTAAGCTAAATATTAGAATGCAAACTTCACCAATATGCACTTCAATGTAGCAATTTATAATGTAGCATTCAATATATATTACAAGGAGATAATGTCATTAATACATATCAAAATCATTGTGGAAATATATCTCACTTAAATTTTTATTTTAAGTTAGCTTGCAATTAAAATGATATTACAAAGAAAATGTTGTGAAGGAAAATTCCTTTTGCGGACAGAGGAAATCCATCTAGCCCAATGAGTGGGTCTAGAAACAAAGCAGACAATCTAATACACACTTTCCTATGTTATACTTGACAAATGTAGAAAGAAGAAGGAACCTACCTCATTTTGATCCTAATCATTCGATCCTCAGAGATGGCTTTGAATCTTTTTCTTCAGGCCTGGTTCCTTAGTTATCCTTCACATCTAGAAACTTGCAAGGAATATCAAAGTAATTTACAAGATAAGAGAGCATATATAACATACATCAAACATAAACTACTTAACAGATCAAGGAACATTAAGCTAATTGCATAAACATTTACACAGTTATGGAAAGTGAACATTAGATTTATATATTAAGAAACTAAAAAGGGAAGCATACAAGCTATGCCTTGATGTTGGAGCCCTCCTTTTGGTGGATGTCCAAGTCCAAGCTAAGAATCTTCAAGCAATCCTTCTCCAAGATAGAATGGGCAGCATGTAAGCATAATTGCAGCATAGGGATGCAACAATCAATGACCAATCATTTGGGGATGGAAGGGAGTGAATTTATAGGAAGGACGAGGGAGTAAAACACCAAAAAAAGATGGAGGAAGGCCCACATCTCAAGAAGAAAGACCATGATTATAATATCAAGAGACGCAAATGGGAGAGCTCGACCATATCAACAACAACCAATATCCATCTTATTGTTCCCAAAGGTTCTAGCGAGCGAAGCTTCTCCTCTAGTTTTGGAAAGCCTGCGAGAAGATTTTCAACACAAATTTTCCTATGAAAACCCACTCTGGCAGTGCAAGTGTATAACCAAGCAACCTCCCATCAGCATGGTCAGGCATGGAGAAAAATGTGATGATGCCAAAAATTAGGTTTTTAGGAAACCTTCTCCAGAATGGATTTAGGGCAGTTTTTCTTTGATTCTTCAAGGAGTTTTTGTTTTGTATATCATGCTGGATATGCTACATAGCCGTAAATGTTTTGGCACTTTGGGATATGGCATGGGAAGTGAATAAGAGATATGACAAAATATTGTGTAATAGATGCCCCCTAAAGCATGAAGGAAGAACATGGAGTGATGGTTGAGATGCTTTACAAGTTAGTGCAAGGACAAGAATAACACCGTTAGGAGACCTGCAGATGAAGCATATACATATCAGACAACTCTGATGATCATGCCTAACAATACATGAATAGGCATCTAATAATACATGAATCCATGTTATGGATGTAAGCCATCCGTAAAAAAGGGATCATGTGCAAAATTCCTTGCTATGGTCGTAGCCATCCGAATAGAAAGGCTCATGAATATGGACATAAGGTATGGTTGCAACCATCTGTCCAGAGAAAACATTTGTACAATTATGAATGACTCATAACTCCATGCAATCTAGATTCTATCAGACAAAATCCAAGGTCTTACGCTCCGTCTCGACCTGATCAATGTATGAATTCTAACATGTGAATAGATGAGTCAAAGTTGAACATGATAGAAAACCACCTGATTACCAATCAATGATGTAAACAGTTAATAACCCTGAGAGAAACCACCAATAGTGATAATGGCCCTCAAGATATAATCAACATAACCCACAAATGTTAATAGTGGAACTGAAATCGAACACCCATCGAATCATCTGATGAAAGGTCAGTGTGTAAGCATGTCATCAAATGTGAAGAACTTTCCATCGAGGCATGTAAGCTCTAAGGTGCTGGAAGGGAGTTTCTAGATCATTTTCCTGGATAATGAGTTGAATTCGACAGGAAGTGATCCGTCGAAGGAAGGCCATAATGAATCCCACATCATCGACGTGAAACAAAAGGAATGTAGAAGAGTAGATAAGTGCGATACATGACTATGGCAGAAAGTTAGAGAGTGTATAGGAAAATCTAGTAGATAGGAATTCTCTTGAACATATCAATGACACGACTCTAGAATTTGGCAACATTTGACTCAACATACGATCAGAAGTCATGATGACAAAATGGTATGAGTAAATAAGAGGAAACATGGATTTCCCAAACCCATGAAGCAAAGTGACCAAGTGAGGATATCCTAAACCTAACATGATTAACAGATGAGTGTCATGTTTAAGAGCGACATGCTACCTTTACAGGATACAAAAGATGAATGCCTTCACTTTTCCCCCACCATTTCTAGAGAGTACCCCATATATTTTTATCGCAATCTTGAAGGGGATCGCATATGATTTCCATATAAGTTCACCTATTAGATGAATCCATCCTAGTAATTTTTACGAGCCCTAAAAAGGAGGAACTCAGCCTTGTCATGGTGACAGGTCTTACGTCATTTAAGTTTTATGAGTTCGATGGAGGTGAAACTCAACATCTTTTTCATGTTTAGAGAGTTTGAAAAAGAAGTGAAAACGAAAACTCCAAAGGTCCCTTTTCATAAATCGTTTATTGAACCCAAAAAGGTAGAAAACAATATCCAAGAGAACCTCTTAGCCATGTTCAACTAAGGTATTCATTTTTCATAGATAGTCTATCTCAGTCTGGAAAAAGGTTAAACTTATACTAAGTAGGCATCTTTTCATTTACTTTTATGAGTTATAAAAGACAAGTGGTTGACAATATTTTCATATATTTGGAGTCTAAAAATAGACAAAAAAGGACTCCTCATGGAGGAATGAGTGGTATAAAAGGATAACAACTAGTTCTAGTCATGATGGAACTACTCAAAACATGTAAAGGTCAAGAGGCTAGCTAATAAGACCACTCATTACAGATGTTTCTCAGGAAAGGGTAAGACAACCAAGTGAAAGTGTATGATCACCAAAGAGATGGTGACGATGGAATGAAAAAACCAAGGCTAATCTATAAAAAATAGGCTTATAAAAGAACAATCACGAGAGGTAAAAATGGAAATCGTTTCATTTCTACATAAGCTTGAAACATGGGAAACTATGCTTGAGTATACTTGAGGATGGTTTCATTTTTGCACAAGCTTGGAACATAAGAACAATTATGCTTGGATTTGGTTTCATTTTTACACAAGCTTGAAACATAGATAAATATGCTTGATATGAGTTTGCATGCCCCCAACATAATGACTCAATTCAAATTACATTTTATTGTGAAGAAAAATCTCCTCTACGGACAGAGGCGATCCCTCTAACCGAATGAGTGGGTCTAGCAACAAACTAAACAATCTAATACACATTTTCCTAGATTATGCTTAACAAATGTAGGAAGAAGGAGGAACCTACATCATTCTAATGCTAATCACTCAATCCTTAGAGATGGCTTTGAATCTTTCGCTCCAGGCCTTTCACCTTAGCTGGTCTTCATGTCTAGAAAGTTGCAAGGAAGATCAAAGTACTTTGCAAGATATCAAAGAATGTATAACATACATCAAACATAAATTACTTAACAGATCAAGGAACATTAAGCTGATAGCATAATCATTTACACAATTATGGAAAGTCAACATCAGATGTATATATTAAGAAACTAAAAAGGGAATCATTCAACCTATGCCTTAATGTTGGAGCCCTCACTTTTGTCAATGTCCAAGTCCAAGAAAAGACTCTTCCAACACTCCTTCTCCAAGATAGAATGGGTAGCATGTAAGCATAATCTCAGCATATGGATGCAACAATCAATGACCAACCATTTGGGGATGGAAGGGAGTGAATTTATAGGAAGGGAGAGGGAGTTAGGGGTCTAAAAAAGAGGGAGGAAGGTCCACATATCAAGAGGAAAGTCCATGATGATAAGATCAAGAAGCCCAAATGAGAGAGCTCAACCATATCATCAACAACCAATATCCACCTTGCTATTCCCGAAGGTTCTAGTGAGTGAAGCTTCTCGTCCTGTTTGGGAAAGCCTACCAAAAGAGGTTCAACATGGGTTTCCTATGAAAATCGACGCTGGAAATTTGAGTGTATAACTGAGAAACCTGCCATCAGCATAGGTAGGTAATGGAGCAAAAAGTGCTGATGCCAAAAATTAGGTTTTTAGGCAACCTTCTCCAGAATGGATTTAGGGCAGTTTTCCTTTGATTCTTCACGGAGGTTTTGGTCTGTATATCATGATGGATATGATGCACGCTAGTCAATGTTTTGGCACTTTGGGATATTGCATGGGAAGTGAATAGGAGTTATAACAATATATTGTGTAATAAATGCCCCCTAAAGCATGCAGGCAGGACAAGTAGTGATGGTTGGGATGATTTACAATTTGGTGTAAGGGTGAGAACAACATCGTTAGGAGACTTGCAAATCAAGCATATACATATACATATCTGACAGCTCTGATGATCATGCCTAACAATACAGGAATAGGCATCAATAATACATGAATCCACAGTATGGATGCAACAATACGTAGAAAAGGGATCATGTGAAAAAATATTTGGTATGATCATAGCCATCTGAATAGAAAGGATAATGAATATGGACCCATGGTATAGCCACATCCATCCATCCAGAGGGAACATGTGTACAATCATGAATGACTCATAACTCCACGCAACTTGGATTCTATGAAACAAAATTTAGGCTCTTGCGCTCCGTCTTGATCCAATCAATGTATGAATTCTAACATGTGAATACATGAGTCGAAGTTAAACATGATAGAAAACCACCTAATTACCAATCAATGGTGTAAACAATTAATAGGCATGAGAGAAACCACTAATAGTGACAATGGCTCTCAAGGTACAATTAGCACAATCCATGATTGTGAATAGATGAACTAAAGTCGAACACCCATGGAATCATATGATCAAAGGTCAATGATGTAAGCTTGTCATCGAATGTAAAGAACTTGCCATCGAGGCATGCAAACTCTAAGGTATTGGAAGGGAGTTTTTAGATCATTTTCCCAGATAATGAGCTTAAGTCGACAAGAAGTGATCTGTCGAAGGAGGTCCATAATGAATCCCACATCATTGACACAAGAAAAAAGGAATGTAGAAGAGTAGATAAGCACCATCCAAGACTGTGGTAGAAAGTTAGACAATGTATAGCAAAATCTAGTAGATAGGACTTCTCTTGAACATATCAGTGACACGACTCCATAATTTTGCAACATTTGAATAAACGTAGGATTATAAGTCATGATGATGGAATGGTATGATTATATGAGAGGTAAAATGGATCCCCCAAACCCAAGAAGGCAAGTGACCAAGTGAGGATATCCCAAACCCGACACAATTAATAGATGAGTGTCATGTTAAAGAGCGACATGTTTCCTTTAAAGGGTACAAAATATGAATGCTTTCGCTTTCTCCCCCACCATTTCTGGTGAGTACCCCATATATGTTTTATGGCAAGCTTGAGGGGGATAAAATATTATGTCCATATAAGTTCACCCTTCGAATGAATCCATCTTAGTAAGTTTTATGAACCCTAGGAAGGAGAACTCAGACTTGTCATGGAGACAAGTCCTGCATCGTTTAAGTTTTACGAGTCCAACGGAGGTCAAACTCAACATCTTTTTCATGTTTAGAGAGTTTGAAAAAGAAGTGAAGAAGAAAACTCCAAAGGTACCTTTTCTTAAATTGTCCCTTGAACCCGAAAAGGTAGAAAACAATATCCAAAAGAAGCTCTTAGCCATGTTTGACTAAGGTATTCATTTTTCGTAGCTATTCTATCTCAGTCTATAAAAGGATTAAACTTATACTAAGTAGACGCCTTTTCATTTACTTTTACAAGTTTGAAAAAACAAGTGCTCAACAATTTTTTCATATTTTTGGAGTCTCAAAAGAGTTGAAAGAGGAATCCTACTAGAGGAACGAGTGATATAAAAGGATAACATTGATTCTGATCATGGTGGAACTACTTAAAGAATGTAAAGGTCAAGAGGCTAGCTAATAAGACCACTCATTGCAGATGTTCCTCAAACAAGGGTAAAACAACCAAGTGAAAGCGTATGATCAGCCAAAGATATGGTGATGATGGAATGAAAAAACCAAGGCTCTATTGATCCTCAAAATTACTCTTTCCCTAGCAACTCTTCTCATTCCTTTTTTTTTTTTTTTTCCATAAGAAATATGCATTCTCATCACCAATAACTGGTATATATTGTCTTGAGGAGGAAATTTAGTGATTTACATGTTATGCTTTTTATGTTTTGCTGTTTGAATAAATTTTTGTATATTAGGTATGGAAGGCAGCCTATTCTGTAGCTAATTGGTTATTCCACAGCTACCTTCATGCTCTAATAGGCTCCAGGTGTCAGAAAGAGAAACCAGCCACCTGGGCAGCTTGGAAATCATCATGACATGGAGCCTGTCCTATTCATTTAGCCCAGGTTGACAAAGAAGATGGCATAAGACTACGGTCAATGGATAAGTCAAACACAAAGAGACCGAGGGTAACAAGATTTTGTTTCACAGTTAATTAATGCGTTTCACAATGATGGGAAGTGTTATCTGGAGCAACTACTTGTACCTACGGACTCCAACAGACACCTGTATAAATGAATCCAATAGCCACCATGTCTTGGATTTATTTCTCCAGCAGCCGAGGAAGAAATTCTGCATAGCTGTCTTCTACGTGTTTGGCTGTAGCATGCTTTTCTCCACAAAACAGTTATATGATTTTTCTTATAAATACCTATGTAAGGGACTAAAGAAGAGAGTGATAGTGATAGTTTTATTGTGAAATTGAAGTTCTAGACTCTGTAATTTTTGGGTGTTTTGTGTCCCTATTTTAATATGAGAAAACCACATGTTTTTATGAACATATGAAGGAGTTTTCTTGGAGTTGATTGAGTAAGCATAGCCTAATCAGTTGCAGAGGGCCCCTACAATGAAGAAGGTTTCATTTTATTTATTTTTCTTCTTCTTGTTAACTATAAATTCATCATTTTCTTTCTAAAACAATGTTTATAATCATTTTCTTACTAACATTGTTTATAATGAAATTTCCATCATTTTCTTATTAGCAATATTTATAATAGTTGAATTGAGGCTTCTGTGATTCATAATGGTTGAAAGAGTAACTTCGGCGTAAATCACATGTAGACAGACATTTTTCGACACGTTTCGAACCAACCAGTGTGGCTAATCGTCAGGACAAGTTGAAGAAACAGATCTAGTTTAGCATGTTAAATAGTCTGAGCAGAGACTCCATTAGCTTGATTTATTTTTAGTTCTTATCAATTGTTTAGAAGATAGAACTCAATAGTGTGATCTTGTTTCTTCAATTAAAAACTAACCTTGTTTCAGGATGAGAGTAGGATAGAAGAATGATAAGGATACATTGTTGGATAGTTTACTTCACTCACTATTTTGCTAGTTTAAATTCTCAATTAACCTGATCAGTGTCATTTACTGTCTTTTCCATTTCATTTTTAGTTTAAAATACTAACTCATGGTGTTAATGAATGTTTATTGGAAACCGTTCAAGTTGATAATTCATCCTTAAATAAGTGGTTGAACATTTCATCTATGCAATGAGTTATTTATGCATCTTTGTATTTTCTTTCTCTTAGATTAATGAAGTACATAATTACTTAAATGTCATCCCAAGGAAGCTTTGCCCCAAAATTGAGAGGCAGAGTAACCAAGTATTTCATTTAGTTTTATTTTTGTAATTAGTTAGACATCAATTGCAATTTTCACTTTCAGTTTTAATTCATGATTTGGAAATAATAGTAAAATAAGAATAGAAACTTTGTTTTCATTTCTTTCTTCGCTTTGTTTCCATATCTTTCTTAGCTTTGTCTCCATATCTTTCTTAGCTCTATCTTCATGTCTTTTGTAGATCTGTTTTCATTTTTATATTTTGAGCAACCTTTAAGAAAGTTATATTTAGTTTTGATAATTTACATTGTAAAACATTAGGAATTAAAAGACCAAAACCCCCCAAAACAACATAAAACATAAAAACAACGAAGTAAGAAGGGTTAGCTAGCACAAACAGTGCACTACACTTCATCAGTTTATAATACCAAGATTCATAATTTATGTAGAGCAATTTAGGACACTAAATTGACTAGACATTTTGGTGCCTTTGCCAGGGAAGTGTAACTAGGTAGCCTTATCTTTTACATTCAAAAAGAAATGATATGCATAGAGAAAGAGACTCTAGGGGTAGATTTATAGCTAGGGACAAAATTTCAACTCCTACAACACCACCCACTCCATTAGGAAAAAGAAGAAACATACCTCCATCTCCTAACCATAGAACTCCTAAAATTCCAGGGGCAGAAATCCAATCAAAAGAATCTCCAACTTCATCTACAAAGTCAGTCGTAGAGAAGAAAAATTTTGAATCTCCAATAGAAGGAATAGCCTTTTTCACCTCCATAGGAGAGAACATTTTAGTTGAAGAATGAGGAATACCTGGTGAGGATGAAGAAGTAGAACCTCTCTCGCATATCCTATTAATAGAAGAACCAGAAGAGGACAAAGTAACCTTGCAGGTTGAACCTTATATTGACTCTGAGGAAACTATAATGGCAGAAGAAGGAGAAGATGGGGAATTCAGGTTATTTGGAGGGGGTAGAGGAAGAGGTAGAGAAAACAATGGAGGTAGAGGAAATAATGGAGAAGGCAAAGGAAATATGGAAATAGATATTTCTTTTGGATTCCCTATAGTGGATGAGGAAACAAATGCCACAATGAAAAATATATCACCTTCTGTCCTCCCAAACTTCCATGGGTTAAAAAGTGAGGATCTTGAAACATTCTTATTTGAGTTTGAAGTCTTGTGCAAAACCTATGACTATCTAGAAGACTCTCAAAAACTCAAATTGTTTTCTTCAACACTAAAAGGAGATGCTTTGAAATGGTTCATGGGGTTAGTCACTCAGTCCATTAGAACATGGAATTACATGAAAAAAATGTTTTTAGATAGGTATTTGGATTATTGCATGCCTATCAATCACAAGGATGAAGTGTTCAAAATGATGCAAAGAGAGGATGAAAACTTAGAGGATTTGATTGAGAGATTCAACTATAGTTTGAAAAGAGAAAAAATGGACAATTTAGATAAAGATACCTTGAAAGCTTTTTTGTTTAAAGCCATTAGAGATGAGTGGATAGATATCCTTAACATGATGGGGAAGGGAGATATCTCTCAACTCCAATTAAATGACATAGGAGAATTATGTGTTCATCTCTCAAGAGGGAAATCCAAAACTGGGAAATGTCCAAGAGATCCTTCTCTTGTTACAGTAAACAAATTTGCCACTGGATCTGTAAGTAGGGCAGAAATTGGTAATATGGTTGATGAATTTAAAACTAAAATTCTAGGGAGTGTTATTGAGAAAATAAAAACCCTTAAATTACAAAACAAGCAAAAAAACGAGGCTGATGCTTTAGCCATTGTTTTTCCAAAATGTAGAAAAAAACATGCTCTAAGAGAATGTCCTTTGGATGCAAAAGTTGTAGAAACTTGTATTATTTGCTTAGCAAGCCATGAGACCAAGGGCTTTCCTTCAATTCTAGGTCTTAAGGCTGTCTTTCAAGAGGAAACAGTCCCAAATTCAGCATAACCTCTTTGTTTTATTGCTAGAAGACCTTGGCAAGGGAAACAAAATTAGGGATTTAACAATCAACTGTATCTTCAGCACCCACCAAATTGGAATTCTTGGCAGCAACCTTGGACTCAACCTCAATCTCAATCTCAACCGTGGACACAAGGAGTACAAAATCCTTATGGGAGATTTTCTCAAAATTATCAATATCCTCCATCATATCAGAATTATCCTCCCCCGCACATTCCACAACAAAATCAACAACGACAACTTCAAAATTAGAACCCTCAACTTTCATTACCATTTCCATGGCAATCTCCACAACAAATCCAAAATCCTCAACTCTTACTGCCATTTCAACAGAAACCAAATTAGCTATCTACCCAACCATTACTAAACCCCAACAATAAAAATCCTTATAATGCTTACATGGTAGAAGGACAACAACTTCCAACTTATATTATCACTCCTCTAGATATTAATGATGTCCAACTGAGATCTGGTAGGATATTAGAAAAGGAAAGACCTTCTGTAGTTATTCAAGAACAAGACAGTTTTGAGGAAGATTCTCTAAATGTCAATAAAAGTTTTGAGGGAACATCTCTCCAAAACCAAAAAATTGAAAATGAAAAACAAAAAGAATCAGTAAATAGAACTCTTATCACTGAGCAACCAACATCTACCTCTACAGCTGCTTTTCACGAAAGATTACAAATTCATAGAGGAATAGAAAAGCATATTATGTTGCCCAATTATGATTTTCTAGATGAATTGAAGAATGTATGTATCAAAATCCCTTTGCTACAAGCCATTAAATAAATTCCAATTATAGCCAAAACAATAAAGGAGTTGAGCATAAAGAAACTAGAAACAAAAACAAAGGAAACAAAAAGAATTCACCTAGTAGGAAAAATAGCACACATAATGATGGGAAAAATTGCCATACAAAAATATGTGGATCGAGGAAATCCAATTGTGAAAACACATATCAATGGAGCTGAAATTCCAAATACATTGATTGACTTAGGGGCAACAATAAACATCATGAGCAAACAAACTATGGAGCAAACAAACTATCCTTAGATTCTTGGGAATATCTTGTTGATTTCATGATCTTAACTCCCAAGAACAATCTAGGAGGACATCCACTCATATTAGGAAGACCTTGGCTGGCCACGACTGATGCTTTTATTATATATAGATCTGGTGACATGTATATTTCTGATGGTAATTCAACAAAAAAATTTACTCTATATCCTCTAGCAAAAGCAACCACAGAAATAGATGACAAAGAATGGATTGATGATGAAGATGATATTCAACCTCTCCTTACTATTTCAGATATTAGTGAAGATAGTCAAATTTTAAAAAATTGGAAAATTTTGAATCATATTCATAATATGACCATGAGAAATTCCAAGAAAAATCTAATGTTGAATATTTGTCATCTAAGTCTATGGAAGAGTTTGGAAGCTCTACAATTGAAATTTTTCCAGATAGGACATTGAACATAAACAAAAACTTGGAGAAACTACAACAAGAAGAGCTAATCAAAGCATTACAAAAACATTCTGCTGCATTTGCATGGGAATACACTGACATGAAAGGCATTAATCCTAAGACTTGTATCCATCACATCTACATTGAGGAAAGTTGTAAACCTATCAGACAACCTCAGAGAAGGATGAATCCAAATCTTAGAGAAATTGTGAAAGAAAAGATCCAAAAATTATTGAATGTAACCTTCATTTACCCAATTTTAGATAGCCAATGGGTTTCTCCTTTGGTAAGTATGCCTAAAAATAATGGTAAATGGAGGGTGTGCATTGATTATCGAAAATTGAATAAAGAAACCCTTAAAGATCATTTTCCTTTGGCTTTTATAGATCAAGTGTTAGATACAATAGCAGGTAAGAAGTATTTCTCATTCTTGGATGGTTTTAGTGCTTATAATCAAATTCAGGTAGCACCTAAACATCAAGATAAAACCACATTTACTTTAATCACATTTCAAGAGATGGGATTAAAGTTGACAAATCTAAAGTTGAAGTCATCTCTAAATTATCAATTCCAAATTTCCAAAAGGATGTTAGAAGTTTTCTAGGATTTATAGGATACTATAGAAGGTTTATAGAAAATTTCACTAAAATAGCATCCCCACTCTTCAAATTTCTTACCAAATATTGTGAATTCAATTGGAATTCTAATTGTCAGTTGGCATTTGAAACCTTAAAAACAAAAATTTCTGAACCACCCATTTTAAGAGGTCCAAATTGGAAACTCCCTTTCCAAATTTTAGCAGATGCTTTAGATATAGATCTCATAGCTATATTGGGACAAAAAGATTTGATTCCTTATGTCATTTACTATACAAGTAAGAATTTGACTCCCACTGAGTTACATTATACTGTGACTGAAAATGAATTTTTCGTTGTTGTTCATGCAACTAACAAGCTCAGACATTATATAACAAGCTATGAAACCTTTGTTCATACATATCACTCTACAATTAGATATTTAATGAATAAACCTATTACTAATGGCAGAGTTACAAGATGGCTTTTACTTTTACAAGAATTCAACATTACTGTGCTAGATAGACCTGGAAAATAAAACATAGTTGTTGATCTCTTGTCTAGGATTCAGAATATCAAAGAACATTCTCCAGTTGAAGATAAGTTTCCTGATGATTATCTTTTTTCAGTAACTACTCAAAATCCTTGGTTTGCAAATATTGCTAACTATTTGGTCACAAAAAAGTTACCTTCACATCTGTTTCCTAGAGAGAAATGAAAAATTATTCACGAAACTACAAGATATTCATGGATCACTAAGGAATTGTATAAAACAAGCCCATATCGTATGATCAGAAGGTTTGTCAAGGAAGATGAAATTCCCGAGATTCTTAAGGCATGTCATGATGAGCCATGTGGTGGACACTTTGTTGACACGAGGACAACCTATAAAATCCTTTCTTTAGGATATTATTGGCCATCCGTCTTCAAAGACGCTAAAGAATATGTCAGGAGATGTGACAGCTGCCAAAGGGTAGGGAAACCTACTCCCTCAAATGAAATGCCATTACAAATTCAGGTACTCATCAAACCTTTTGAAAAGTGGGCCTTAGATTTTATTGGGCCAATTAATCCTCCATCTCAGAAGAAGAAGTATATATTGGTATGCATTGATTATGTCACTAAATGGGTAGAAGCCAAAGCATTACCTTTTGATAATGAAAAATTTGTAGTTAATTTTCTTTTTGAGGACATCTTCACCCGTTTTGGTGTTCCAAGAGAAATTGTGATAGATCGGGGATCTCAATTTACATCTAACATGGTGTAAGGGCTTCTGGAAGAATACAAGATCAAACATAGGAAATATACTCCATATCATCCACAAACAAATGGTAAAGTGGAATCTACAAATAAAGTGATTTAAGAAATCCTCACCAAGGTTGTGCATCTACATAGAAGAGATTGGGCAGAAATGCTTCCAGAAGCCTTATGGGCCTATAGAACTACATGGAGGAACACAACAGGACATACACCCTATGAAGTTGTTTATGGGAAACAAGTCATGTTCCCTATAGAGTTCCAAATCAAAACTTTCAAGATGGCAATCCAACCGGGACTAGATTTATTAGAGGCACAAAAGCATAGGCTGGAGCAATTAAATGAACTTGATGAAATCGGGAAAGAGGTAGTTCAAAGGACTAGTATAGTCCATCAACTGGGGGCTAAATGGAATGAGAAATATATCAAGGACAAGAGGTTTCAAGTGGGATATTGGGTGCTATTGTTTGATTCAAAGTTTAAAGATTTTCAAGGGAAGTTTCAAACTCATTGGCTTGGGCCATATGAGATTGAAAAAGTCTTTAGTAATGGAGCAATGAGGATAAGAACAATAGATGAAATTAAAACTCCTCTTCTTGTGAATGGTCATAGATTAAAGATATATCAGAAACCAATTTCAAAAATAGAGTTCATTAAGATTTTCCAAGACAATTTTGAAATGGAGCTAATGAAGAAGAATTCTTCTTCTCCACTAACTTAGCTTTTATTTTTCCTAAAAAAAAAAATGTATAAGGTTGAAAATCAATCATTGATTGGCATACTTATAAAAAAAATATAGGGTGAAAATCAGAGGTTCCTGACACCCTATATTTTCCATTTTCTTTCTATAATAAATGGTGACAAAAAGCTACAGTCACTCTGCAGTTTAGATTCTGCAAATTCATAATCTCATCTCATCTCACTCCATTTTATTTTTGCAGTTTCACTTCATCTCATTGTCATATTTCATCAATAAATTTTTCATTTTTTCTTTTTACAGCTTTCATTCCATTTTCATTTCATTTTTCATCTTGTCTTACATCTCATTTCATTTCACTTACATAACCACTTACATTTCATTCATGATCCATAAGCCATATTTCACTTTCTTTTTCACGTTCTGCAGCTAATATGATTCTACAGCTACAATTTGTTTATCAGTTCAGGAACAAGTGTACAACTCATAATAAAATCATGTATGTAGGGAATTGAAAAAAAATCAATTTTTGAACACCAACCATGCTCAAGGTACCTGTGGATCAACATAAAAAAAATTAGCAAGCGAAAGGTAAAGGTTCCAAAGGTAAATGCAAAGATTTATTTCAAAAAGCAATTTGAAAACATAAGTTTGTATGGTATGTATAATCACATGTCTCCTTAATCAACCATCATTTGATTTGACCACCACTATACCTCCACCATATCTTCCATCTTTAATGACAAATGGTCTCAATGATTCTTTCATAACAAATATCCACTTCAAACTCCATAACCTGTACTCAAAAGGTCCTCCACAACTCCACCTGTTAACGGTCAAGATGACGATGTGACCTACCTATCTACAACTCTCTAAAACCTTACTATCTATTTATTACACGCAAACCCTTAAGTTTATCTCTCATATACATGCAGTCATTTCATATACACAGTCTTTCTGTTTTCTATATACACAGTCATTCCATTTTTCATATACACACAGTCTTTCCATTTTCATATATACGCAGTCATTCCATTTCCATACACACAGTTATTCCATTTCTTAAATAACACTCATTTTATAGACAGTAAGAGTAATTTTGAAGGTTAACCAAAAACAGGGGATATGGGGCTTATTTTTAGGACAGAGCCCGTCGGGGTAAAGTATATGGAGGGGTATCCACAACTTAAAGGGATGCTACAGAAGGTTGGATGGTTAAATTTTATTGATAAATTTGATGGCTACCACAAGGAAATTACCAAGTCTTTTGCAAGGTCATTTGATGGCACATAAGTTGAGATAGGAGATATTAAATTTGTAGTCACAAAATCCTTCATAGCAGAAGCAACAGTGTTGCCGAGACAAGGAGAAAGATGGTTTAAAAACAAGGAATTTCATGGTGAATCTTGGAAATTGATCCTTAAAAACCCAGGTATGGATGTTACAGTATTTAGGAAGAGAATTCCTATTTCAGCACTAAAAAACAAATGGGGTAATATGTTGTTCATATTGAAAAGATTCATTACATGTGAAGGAAGATTTGGGTTTATGTATGTTTACCATATATGCTTATTAATGATTTTTTTAGAAAATGGAACCATCAACCTTCCCTTCTTCCTTCTAAATAGTCTAAGAAGGATGGCCACAAATGTCCAAAAGGAAATTGAATCCATAGAAACAACTATGTATCATCATGGGTTAGTGAAAGTACTAGTTGAATTCCATTTGAAAAGTATAGGGGATACCTGTGAAGATTTCTTGCTAAGAATTTTTTTTTAGGATGCTCCAGAGTCACCTGAGCAGAGTCATGTTAAGGAAAGTAGGAGGAGAAAGATCAGCATTAACATTCAAAACAAATCTAGAACCTCTTCACAAAAGAATGATGTAGAGACAACTTCTAAACTAGACGTTAAAAAGCAGACTAAACAAAAAGGAAAAATGAAAGAGAGATCTGAAGAAATCAATGAAGACATTCCTAAAAATTCATCACCACAAGAAGATGAACAATTACTCTCTGAAATGCTGATTAAGATTAGGGAGAAAATCAAGAAAAAGAAGGAGATAGGGAAGAGGAAGAAGGACACAAAAGAAGAAACCATAAGCTTCCAAAACTTGAGAAGGAGCTTTAGACTTTGAGGTAAGGTGAGGAAGGTAACATCAAAAGGAGCCCAGTTCATAAACTTAGAGGAAGAAACCCTAGTTTAGTCTCCTGATAGTATTCCACCTGAACACAGTCCACAAAACTCTCCTCCACGAAATTTTGAAGATAGCCCAAGCAAAGCTTCTCCTGGCATAGATCCAGTACAATAGTAAATCTATGACTACATAGAGTCATTAGAGAGAAAGGATACCTCAATGGATCCAGGATCCTCAACCAATCCAGAGCAACCTGTCAATCCACAAGAGCCTCTAACTAGCTCTGTCAAACAAGAAATCTATGATTTAGAGATTTTTAAGAGGCATATTCAAAGAGAAAATGAAACCTTGAGGGAACAAAACAAGCTGGATAAAGCCATTCATGACAACACAATGTTACACCTAGGATTATGGTACAAGAAAAATAGGAAGCTGAAGAGGAAAAATAGGAATTTGAGCATAACACTTATCAACCTCAAATACAGACTTCTTATGAAGAATCCAAGGATGGCAGATAGTGCAAGGAGAAGTAAGAAAATGAAGTTGTATGTGTTGGCATAAGTGTTAGAATAGATGCAATAGGAGAAAGAAGTTCACATTTTTTAAAATTGCATGGCGATATGCAATGATTTTGCAGTGAGGGTATGTTGAGACTCAAAATTACTCTTTCCCTAGCAACTCTTCTCATTCCTTTTCTTTCTTTTTCCATAAGAAAGATGCATTCTCATCACCAACAACTAGTATATGTTGTCTTGAGAAGGACATTCCTATGTAAATTGTCTAATAACTTAGGTGGTGGGAAATGCCATACTTGTTTTTTCCAATAAGAAAAAGACATAATTGTTGTATTAATATTAGTGCATAGATGTAATTTAGATCATCTAACATATACTGAATTTTCTTTACCTGAATGAAATGATATTGTAATATGTTCAAAATCTAAAGTTTGGGCAATATCAAAATCCCCATATGATTCAAAATAATTTCATAAGAGTGTAGTACTGCCATGTTCATAATGTATGTTCAAACTAGATAAACAACATTGTATCCAAGTAAAAACCATTATCCAAATTTCAATGGATATGACCCTAATATTAAACAATGTAGATATGCATGAAAATTTAAGTCTTAAACTAAAGGAAATTTGTCATTTACTAATTACTCAACACTTTTCCTTGTAGGTATTCTTCATAATGTATTTGACCCAGCTATAAGCCCACTCCCATTTTGGATAATCTATCAATATTTTAATGCAATTCCATATGAATGTGATCAAAGGGTATAACCCTAAAGGTTCCAATTACTTCCATAACTCTAATAGTCCATTGATGCAATAAGGTAGTGTTTAAGGAAGTATAACCTTTCAGCCAATCTATAACAACTTTTGAATCCCGTCACTTGTAAGTTTAGATCTTTGAAGTGACATAATTAAAATGACTAACATAAAAATACTGATTTGTACTATTATATTACTTGTTAAGTAGTCATATTTATGTTACTAGACTAAATTAGCCATTTTTAGTTGTATTACTTATTAGCTACTCGTAAATTTTAACCTGAGACTAAATTAGTTACTAACACTAGTCATTTTTAGTTAATCACTTAATATTTCTCACTTGTGGTAGTATTTCACTTGGAAAAACTAATGTGACTAACTTTTTGAGTTACCTCGTCACTAATTTAATCATTTTCTACTAGTACTACTTCTGTAGAATCACTACATTGACTTCTACTTTATTTTCTTGAGTCCTTGCAAGTATTTCCTGTCCCTCAATCAAACTATTATTATCGACCTTGAAACTTCAAATATTTTCCCTTATAATTCTTAGTGTATCTCCTAGATCAGGAGAATACTCTTCTCCTTATTGCTCAACTGAATTTTCCCATTTTATGGAATTTACATCAGGCCAGTAAGGGGAGTCATGTGAACTATATTCCACCATTTTTCTCTTCATATTTGATCTTCTATTTACTACAACATACCATGTTAAATAAACCAAATAGAAGACATAATCAAATTCATACCTCAAGGAATCTTAGGGGAGACTATCACATATGCACAACTCAGTCCATATTAGCATGATATATATAATAATAGTAACACATATCAACATCATGATGTAAAAATGAAAATAACACAAAACCATACAAATGTACCCTGAGGTCTAGTATCGTAACCTCGCTTTGATACCACCTTGTAACCACCCCATCCCACATTTACCCACTTTTACAAGATCTCTAGGGTAAACATGAGACGAGTGTTACTATGAAATGACCTGACCTCCAAGTTACAGTTATGGAAGTGGGGTCTTGTTTTCAGAAACATGTTGTCATCCCTTAGGGACACTAGATAACCCAAGTGTCTCACAACATTCACTTGCAATCAACCCCTGATTTGGAAATTTCTCTTCTCAAGATTTACAGCCCAACATCAAGCTTGACACACTGTGCATGTGGTTTAAAGGCTTGACCTGGATGTATAATCTTGCCTCATGTATTTACAATTGAATTTCTCCAATTCTAAGAGTGTGGTTATGAGATATATGCCACTTTTCTAGGGCTAGCCTACAGGCCTATTCTTAGAACAACCTAAAACCCTCCAAAACTCAGTCTAAGATAATAACATGTACAATGAATGCTAAGGCTAGAACTTTCTCAAGACTCACCAATCACATAAGAAATGTTTCATCAAACATGGAGTAAACATAGTAGCTACAGGTCATGAATGCATATCTGATCCTGGCATTCTTAACTTCATTGGAGAATCATCAAGAATGCTCAATTCCCTCTTATCTAGTTGCGACAACACTTGTTATCCCATCCATACATGAACCATTTAATAACTTATCAAATTGGTGGGCTCAAGTATTGCAGCAATAATGTTGCAACTACTGGGACTCCCTTATTTACTTTTATCAACCTGGTAGTTCGTAACAAACTTGGAAGTGACGGTGCTATATGCACAAGTACTAGCTCTTGCCGCGACTATCACTTGATCAGCTGGCACAAGTCCGCTAGGAGCTTAAGCCAACTTCTATGAGCTGTTAGAAGAAACTTTTAACTGATGGATGAAAGCTAACTCAAAGGAGGCTAATCTACTTGCAGAAAGAAACTGAAAATCTGAAAGGAAATGCAAACCCTAGCAAACCCTAGTTTTACCAACTAGCCCTACTGAAGCAAGAAAAAGGATGAAAGCTACTGAAAGAGATGCCATTGATTCTTGGGAAGGTTAAGTGCATGTGTCTAAGCTACTTCTGAAGTGAAATCTGAAAAGAAACATGTTTTTGTATTTTTGAGTAAGTTGGCATAATTATTATGCATGTGCTTTGACTAATTTTTGTGTGCAGAGGTTGATTGGCGAAAGGAAATGCTTGCAGGAGATCAAGAAGGTGAGAAGAGGGCCTAAGGGGTCCCTAGCACCCTTCCATATAGTTTCACAGTGATCAGATCTCAAGAAACCGCTTTCATGAGCTTCTACAGGAAGTCTGCAGGGGTTCTACGGGATGTACTGTAGCTTCTACAGGATCTTCTGTAGCTTCTATAGGATATTCCGAAAAGAGGATTTTGGAGGGTTGATGGTGGCAGAAAGGTGAAGGAGTGGGTATGGAGGTGAGGTAAGTGTGTGAGGAGGTCTAGGGCTTGGTGATTAAGGATGAGGAGTGGTTAAGGTGATCGGATTTGGTTCCAGGATGGAGAAGCAATGTTGTGCAAGAAGGTAGGAACTAGGGCAAAGTGAGAAAACGTGGCAAACGAGAAGCAAGAATATGAGTTAGAGGGTGAAGCAGGTTGCATTGATGGGATGAGGGTAAGGGAGGAGGTATCACAGGTGCTCTACATGTTATTTCCCAAAACTAATCAATCAAAGACTATGCAAACCAAAGATCTAAGTACTTTAACCTAATTTGACCTAGAAACCATAAGCATGATGCACAAAAGTTTATTAGCAACAACTCATGTAAATAAACTATGGAAACCAAACAAGAATGGATCTAAGCATGTAATCACAATTGGAACCAACTTTTGCAACTAAGAATCTAACACTAGAAATTGCATGAAGAAGCAAGACAATGTTTTTATGGCAGCAAGGACGCCTTGGTCTTAGCTCATGGTCCCCCAGGAGGGAGAGGCGAGATCAGGGGTTGCTTAATAGCCATTTTCAAAGATATTTTATGTTACCAACCTATTAAATTGACTTGAAACCTGAGCAACTATTTCTATAATTAAAAATGAACTAAATAACTAAAAAAGATTGTAACCTACTAGCAGAAATTAATTAAAGGCAACAAAAACATATAACAGTACACAGAGGAGGTCCTGGCACTTGGGTTGGGCCCAACCCCAAGAGCTACAGGCTCCTCAGAAGAAGCTCAGAACTGAAACCAAATGAAACTGATCTCCATTACTTAGAAAATAACCATGTCATAAAATGTTTACAGCAAAAGATCCACAAATGAGCAAAAACAGAGCAGCACTAGAGTGCACAATACAAATGTTCAAAAAAGTAACCTATGAAGGCTGGAAGCCTTCCTTCTTATACACTACAAGGTTCTCCAATAGCCCTCCTTGACTCAAGAGGCTCGACTTCTCAAACTGCCAGTAAACAGTCACTTTTCACAAAACTACTCGGCTACCCTTGGGAATCGTTTTTGGTGGCCTGCTGAACTCTAAGCTGAGGGTGAAGAATTCGAAGAAGGGGCCATTTAGTGTAGGAGACACCCTCCCTACAAATCCTCACCCTTGCTCCCACGTGCTTGGCTGTCATCTGGCTCATAAATGTTTGGCCTTGGTCCAAAAGTTGTTCAAAAATTTGCAATAACCACGTGTTAGCCTTCTTGGTAAAGTGACTATCCTCATTCGTTCAATTAGCATAAATATACTAAAAAACATGCATGAACTATGAAAAATGGTGGATTCATGAAGAAAAATTAGGCAAAATGAGCCCAATAAGTTACCCAATTTTGGGGCTCATCACAAATCATGAAAGAAATCCATATTAAGAGCACATAATTCAATAATTCCCATAACCAACATATAAACATAATAAAATCTATGACTAATCAACCATAAGATCAACATAATAACCAATACATTTTCTCATAAATCATAGTAAGAAAATAACTCATATTAACATATGAAAATGCTAACCAAGTGATGGACTTCCACGTACCACTTGACCATAGATTGGGCTTAACCAAATCTATCATTCATCCAGTCATTCATGTGCCATATTCCAAGCATGAATGTGGGATCATATGGGTTAAACCAAAATAGAACCAACTAGGGCTTCCAATGGCCAAACCACTTCAACCCTCAACCACAGTGATTTCACCTAAACTGATCCAAGAATCACTAGTATTAAAACAAGCTTAGATTCCCTTGACTTCTCTCACTAGCTCCAGAGGAATTTTCTAGTCTCCCCCCATCCATCAAGAGTTCTAGAAGGAATCCCATCTCCACCCTTGACCCTTGGGAATTTTCCTGAGAGTGCCTCAACCATAATCAAACTCTACCAGCCATCCAAATCTCAAACCAAACGAGGAACACAAAACACCATGGCTATCCAGGAAACAGTAAGGCAAGGCTAACACCACTGTCAATCTAGGAAAATGCCATGTCAATTACAAAAATATAACTAAAGAACCACATGCATGTACCATGTTGTTGTGCAAGCAATCCTTTTTGCAGATATAACGATCCCTCTAGTCGTATGGAAGGATATAACTACATCAGACAACTACATGAAATCCTTCCTAATTCATACTAGAAAAAGTAAAGGAGGATAGAACTCCTACCTCTCTCTGATGCTAATATGCTTACTATCGACCTTGATTATTTGGATTCCAAGCTCACGATCTCATATTCGTAGGTGTAGATGAGTGCCTGCAAGAAAGATCAAGTGGAGACAACAAAACTATGCAAATCGTAACATTTTCTAATACAAATTATGTAAGAAATAAAGGAGCATTACAATAAATGGAAAATAATTGACATATTTATGAAAAGAAAACATATATTGTATTACTAATAGATGAAAGATGAAGCATTACAACCAATGAATCCTTGATGTTGGAATCCTCCTTCAAGTCATATTCCAATTCCAAGCCTTAGCATTCAAACACCTTTTCTCCTCTACAAATGAGAAACATTTGGGCATGATTTGGCACTAGGATGACAACCAACCAACAAAAAACCATTAGTGGATGGTGGGCAATTCATTTATACGGAAGGAGAGGGATTTGAGGATCCATGAAAAGGGGAGGTGTTCTACATGTCAAGGGAGAGATCAATTGAAATAGGATCAAGGGCCGGGAATGGGAGGCCTCGTTCCAATCTTCATTCATCTAAAACCACATTGTCATTCTCGAGCCTTCTAGTAAGACAAGCGTCTCCTCCATTTTGGGAAAAATTGTATGAAGAGGACTAGCACGGATTTTCCTAATAAAAGTAGTGCTAGCAATGCTAGACATGTGTAATTCCAGAGGTTACCATCATAGATTTGTGTAATAAAAGTAGCGTTGGGATTGCAAAACAAGGTTTTTAAAAATCTCTTCAGAATTCTTTAAAGGCAAGTTTTCTTCCTTCTCTTCATGGATGTTTGAAACATGTTTCATGGTGAATACATTATTTGTGATGGTTTTCATCACTTTGTGACACTTATGACATTGATGACACAAAGTGTGACACTTCAAGATACAGGACTAGCAGTGCGAAAAAATGTTGTGTAACAGATTCACCCTAAAGCTTGAAGTTGGAATGGGAAGTGATGGATGAAATGCTTTACAAGCAAAGGCAAGGAATTAGAGAACCACCATGAGGATAGCTACAAATCACATGTAATACAATATATATATATAATATACTTAAAGTGTGAGCATCTAACGATAAATGGATCCACATGATGGATGCAACCATTTGTATAGAAAGGATCGTGTTTACAATCATGAATACTTAATAACTCCATGCATCTTGGATTTATCAAATGAAACCCAGGGTCTTCATCTTTGTCTTGATCCAGCCAAGGTATGAATCTCACCATGCGAATAAATGGGTTGTAGTCGAACATGCTAGAAACCACTTGATTACTAGCCAATGATGTAAATTGTTAACATGCATGAGAGAGACCACCAACAATGATGATGGTTCTCAAGGTACAATAAAAAAATCCATGAGTGTGAACAACAAATTTGAAGTCAAACACTTGCAGAATCATTTGATCAAAGGCTAATGATGTGAACCAATGATCTAATGCGAAGAACCTGCCATTGAGGCATGCAAACTCCAAGGTACTAAAATGGAGTTCCTAGATCATCTTCTTGGAAAATGAGCTGGAGTCGACAGGAAGTGATCTGTCAAAGGAGGGCCATAATGTTTCCCACATCATCAACACAAAACATAGGATTTTGCAAAGTTGGTAAGAGTGATTAAGGATTGATGTAGAAAAAGTCAAACAGGGTATTAGTGGTTTGAATTTGTAGATGGGACCTCTCTTGAACATATTAGCGACATGACTTTGGAATTTGGAAGCGTTTGACACAAAATAGGATCAGGGTTCATGTGACAATAAGATATAATAAAATGAGAGGCAAATGGAATTCCCAAACCTGATAAGCCAAGTGACAAAGTGAGGATGCCCCAAGCCTAACACGAGATACAGATAAGTGTCATGTTCAAGAGTGACATATTGCCTTTCTACAAAATACAAGATCATTAGCGGACTTTTGAGGTCTAAAATGGGCCTCCTAAGAAAAATGTAGAACCAAAATAAAATTTATAAGAACTAATAGGATTCAAGATGATGATGTCAACCATAGGGGATGATTCACCATTTTTGGAGTAAAAAAGTTAAAATAATAAAACTATTTCTTCAACTCGTATTTTAAACTTATCTCCCTATGGTTTTACTCAAATTTCGAGCAACAGTGCTTTTGATGGACCCTGCTACACGAAAAATGAGAAATACATGAAAAAATTGATTGCAATTTTTCTTATAGCAAGTTCCATCAAGAGTATGTAGCATGGGTACTCCGTGGATGAGGAATCAAATTATGCATCCAACAAGTATTTCTGCTCAAAATTTGAGTAAATCCATAAGGAGATAAGTTGAAAATACAAGTTGAAAAAATAGTTTTTTCTTTTTTCCCTCTAAAATTTGATGATGTAATATAATATTATTTTATTATTTCCACAATTATTTTATAATTTCCTTAGGAAGCCCATTTTTAGACCTCAAAATTCCCCTAATGATATTTTTCTCTCCATTTTCCCCCACTATTTCTAGCGATTACCTCTTTATTTTTAATCTCAAGATTGAAGAGGATACGATATGCTTGTCCAATAAGTTCGTCCTTCACATGAATCCATCCTAGTATTTATAACGAGCCCTAAGAAGGAGTAGCGCGGTCTCGTCATGGTGATAAGTCCTTCGTCATTTTAGTTTCATGTATCTAACAGAGGGGTAGCTCGACATATTTTTAATGTTTAGATACTTTGAAAAGAATGCGAAAAGAAAACTCCAGAGATCCATTTTCATCGATAGTCTCTTAAGTCTGAAAAGGTAGAAAACAATACTCAAGAGAACCTCTTAGCCATATTCGACTAAGGTATTCCTTTTTCATAGATGGTCTATCTCAATTCGGAAAGGGTTAAACTTATAATGAGTAGACATCTTTTCATTTACTTTTACGAGTTAGAAAAGAGAAGTGCTTGGTAATATTTTCATATTTTTGGAGTATAAAAGGAGGTGAAAGAGGACTCCACTTGGAGGAACAAGTGGTGTAAAAGTAGAAAAACTAGTTTTGGTCATGATGGAACTACTCAAAACATGTAAAGGTCAATAGGTTGGCTATTACGACCACTCACTGCATATGTTCCCCAGGCAATGGTAAAACAACAAAGTGAAAACATATGATCGGCCAAAGAGATGGTGACGATAGAATGAGAAAACCAAGGCTCATATAACAAAAATAGGCTGATAAAATTGACAATCATGAGAGGTAAAGTGGGAATAGTTTCATTTTTACACAAGCTTGAAACATGGGAAAATGAAAAGGAGGATAGATCTCCTACCTCTCTCTAACGCTAATACCCTTGTTGTTGACCTTGACACTTTGTCTTCCATGCTCATGATCTCCTCTTTGCTGGTGGAGATGAGTGCCTACAAGAAAGATCAAGTGGAGACAACAAAAAATTTCAAAGCATAATATTTTCTAATACAAATTATGTAACATATCAAGGAGCATTACAATAAATGGACAATAATTGACACATTTATGGAAAGAAAACATATATTGTATTATTAATAGATGAAAAAGGGAGCATTACAATCAATGAAGTCTTGATGTTGGAAGCCTTTTTCGAGTGAGATTCAAATTCCAAGCCTTAGCCTTCAAACACCTTTTTGCCTTTGCAAATGGGCAGCTTTTGGGCACAATTCACCATTAGGATGGCAACCAACCAATAGCCAACTATTAGTGGATGGTGGGAAATTAATTTATAGGGAAGGAGAGGGAGTTGAGGATCAATGAAAAGAGGGAGGAGTTCCACATCTCAAGGGAGATATCCATGAAAATAGGATCAAGGTCTAGGAATGGGATGTCTCATTCCAATCTTCATTCACCTAAACCACATTGTCATTCTTGAGCCTTCTCCTCCATTTTGGGAAAAACTACCTGAAGAGGACCAACTTGGATTTGCCTGATAAAAGTAGTGCCAACAATGCTAGACATTTGTAATACCAGAGGTTACTAGCATGGATTTTCTTGATAAAAGTAGTGTTGGTCTTGCAAAACAATGTTTTTACAAGCTCTTCAGAATGCTTTCAAGGCAAGTTTTCTTCCTTTCCTTCAGGGATGTTCCAAACATGTTTCATGGTGAATACATTATTTCTAATGGTCTCATCACTTTGGGACACTTGCGAATTTGATGACACAAAGTGTGACACTTCAAGATACGAGATTGAGAGTGCAACAAAATACTGTATAACAGATGCCCCCTAAATGATGCAGGAGCATGTGACTCAGAGGGGAAAAATCTTTTGATTTATTCCAAAAATAAAATAAAAAATCTACAGGCAAGGATTGGGATCCTTTGCCTGCTGTTTCTATGTTTTTTTAGTTAAAAATTAGGAACTAGATAAGGAATAAAAGCATGCCATCTTTTTCTAGATAGACTTAGCATAAAGCATGCTAGACTAGTTGTTAAAAAACAAAAAAAAACTTTAATTTTCTATGTAAGTTCTATTTTGTAACAAGTCAAGCTATTCATATGAATAAAAGGGGGGGACTTAGCCACCATGCAGTTAGAGGAGGCGAGGCCAGTGCTTTTGTTATGAACTCTCTCTCATTGAAATGAAACAGAGGTTATGTGGCAACTGGTATTGTGAAATCATTGAATTCGGTTGTTAAATCCGCCATTCCCACGATTGAATAAGGATTATTGAAATATTACTCACCTGTGTGTTGAAAAAGATTACAAAGATATTATTAATGTTGGGCACTATCATGCACAGGGGATAAAAATTGTGTTATTAATTGTGTGTGCGTATTCTATGGTTCTGGCTCAAGGGCAGAGTATACGCGTGAAGCTTCTTTATAGTTTTTATTGAATACAAATCGTTGTGCTTCCTGAGATAATTGCGTATTCTTTAGTTCTGACTCGAGGCAGAGTATATGCGTGGAGCTCCTTTATAGTTTTTGACTGAATACAGATAGTTGTGTGTTATTATTTGTGTGAACAGCGCATTTTACAGTTATTGCCTCGGAGCGATTCTCCAACGTCTGGTTGAGGCAGAGTTATATGCACGGAGTCATTTTTTATAATTGTGTGTTGTGCGTGGATTTCATATTGGTGATTAATTACATAACTTTGTGTGCTGCTGATAAATATAAGCATGTGCATAGTAAGGTGTCCGTTGTAGAGCGGTTTTTAAATAATTCACATCAACAGTTGTGTGTACATACAACAATTGAAATTCAATCTGGTTTGAATGTTGTGTGCTCCTCAATTAATTTGTTGAATGCTCTATTGCCCACATCACATAGCGATTCAGCTGTTGGATGGTTTGAATTCCATGGTGATCCATTGGAAGACTGTGACTCTTCACAAAAAGGAATGAAGCTATCAATTTAATGACTGATACACTTGAAGGAAATCTAAGGGAGAGAGAGATGAATATTGAAGAGATTGCAGCCAAATTGGAGAGACTATCATTAGAGCCAGCACCCTCGCCATCATTAGTGGTATCAGAGCCAGTAACTGGCGTTGAACTAAATCTCAGGAGCAGGAGAAGGATGGCTTTTAGAGTTGGAAGAGGATGAGGACGTGGTGGAAGAGGACGGCCTGTTGCGAATGTTGAATTAATGGAAAACATAGAAGAGCTGCGAGCTAGATTGGATGCATTAGCCTCAGATAGAAACATAGATGATGGAGATGTCAGTGAGCCTAAAGTTGAAGCTACAGAGGAGGAAATCGTACAGGTTACTCCTAAGATGAGGTTCTTTCAGTCAGTGTTGAAATCCACAGCCAGGCCATGGAACCAATTAGTGCCGATCTACCAAGGAGGATTGAATCCAAAAGAATTGATCGACTGGATTAATAGCATGGAGAAATTCTTCTATTATGAAGAAACGAAGGATTAGAAGAAGGTAAAGTTTGCTGTCACCAAATTAAAAGGCCATGCAGCACTCTGGTGGGATGGTGTGCAGGCGGAAAGGAGGAGACTGGGTAAGCAGCCAATCAAGAATTGGGGCAGAATGGTAGCAAAGTTAAAAGGTAAATTTTTGCCTAGTAACTATCAACAGACATTGTTTAGACAAATGCAAAATCTTAGATAGAGAGCTTTGATACACAAAAGAGTTCTATAAGGTGAGCATAAGAGTTGGAGAAGCACAAGACGCAGATGAGAAAGTGGCTAGATATATGAATGGCCTCAGGATGGACATTCAAGATGAGATAAGTTTGTTGTCTCCAAAAACAGTAGAGGAATCTTATCAGATAGCACTGAAAGCTGAAGAAAAACTCATGAGGAAGCAGTCTGCTAGAGGGAGAGGGACTTTCAGAGGGAAAGGAAGTCAAGGTGGTAGAGGAAGATCTACAACACCTAAAGATGGAGCTAGCAGTAGCTCAACCCCGCATGCACCCACAAGAGGTGATGCAAGAGGTAGAGGGAGTTTTTCCAGAGGAAGAGGAGTCAGAGGAAGAGGCAGAGAAATAAGATGTTACAGATGCAATAAGATGGGACACAGAGCTTTTGAGTGCCCAGAGAATGCAGAAATAAGGCAGAGAAATGCAGTTGTTGCTCCAGTTGAGGGAGAGGCACCAGTGACAACAATACCAGAAGAAGAAAACACACCAGAAAGAGGAGAATCTCTGGTACTTAACAAAGTTTTGCTTAAACCAACAAAGGAGATGGCTGAACCGCCACAAAGGAAGACTTTATTCAGGATAGTATGCAAAGTCCAAGGGAAATGTTGCCGGATGATCATTGATAGTGGCAACACTGATAATTTGGTTTCTACAGAAGTAGTGGAGAAATTGAAGCTGAAGACAATGAGGCACCTAACACCTTATAAAGTGTCTTGGTTGCAAAAGGGACATCAACTGTTGGTAAGTGAATAGTGTGAAGTGGAATTTCAAGTGGGCAAGTACAAAGATAAAATTGTTTGTGATGTGATGCCTATGGATGTGTGTCACATATTGCTGGGAAGACCTTGGAAATATGACAAAGGAGCCATGCATGATGGGAAGAGAAACACCTACAAGTTTGAAAAAGATGGTATTAATCATACGTTGTTGCCTCTACAAGAAGAAGATGGACCGAGACAGAAGACTAATCCAAAAACTCTATTACTTGGAGGAAAGGAGTATCTGAAGCAGATGGAAGAAAATGAGGTAAATTTTGCTGTAATTTGCAAGCCCAAGGTAATCATGACTTCCACCAAAGTTTCTGATTTACCCATTGAAATTCAAGAAACGTTGGGGAAATATTATGATATTATTGTTGATGATTTGCCTAATGAATTACCGCCCATTCGAAGAATTAGTAATCATATAGATTTAATTCCTGGAGCAAGCCTGCCTAACAAAGCAGCATATAGAATGACTCCTACAGAAAATGAAGAAGTTAAGAAACAGGTGCAAGAATTGCTTAACAAGGGGTTGATCAAAGAAAGCTTGAGTCCTTGTGCGATGCCAACAGTGCTGAGCCCAAAGAAAGTTGGAGGCTAGAGAATGTGTACAGATTCAAGAGCCATTAATAAGGTGACAATCAGTTACAGATTTCCACTACCCAGAATAGAAGATTTAATGGATTGCTTGTCTGGCGCAAAATATTTTTCCAAACTAGATCTTAAAAGTGGGTATCATCAGATAAGGAAAAGAGAAGGGGATGAGTGGAAAACCGCTTTTAAGACTAATGGAGGATTATATGAATGGAGATTGATGCCTTTTGGGTTGTCAAATGCACCAAGTACATTCATGAGGCTTATGAATGAAGTTCTTAAAGAATTCATTGGTAAATTTGTAATAGTATATCTGGACGATATATTAGTCTATAGCAGGTCCAAGGAGGAGCACTTGAGGCATTTAAATTATGTCCTGCAGAAGCTACAACAAGAAAAATTATTGTTGAACCTGAAGAAATGTTTATTCATGAAAGAGGAGCTAGTGTACTTGGGATTTGTGATTTCAGCTGAAGGGTTAAAGATGGATCCAGAAAAGATAAAAGCAATTGTGGAGTGGCCTTCACCCAAAAGTGTTTTTGAGGTAAGGAGTTTTCATGGTCTTGCTAGTTTTTACAGAAAATTCATTAAGAATTTTAGTAAGATTAATGCACCTATTATTGAGACCATAAAAAAGGATAAACAACCATTTAAATGGACTGTTGAAGCAGAGAGAAATTTTCAGTTGTTAAAGAAGAAAATAACTGAAAAGCCTGTTTTGGTTCTTCCTGATTTTAACAAAACTTTTCAAGTTACGTGTGATGCCAACACAGAAGAAATTGGAGGAGTTTTACGCTAAGAAGATAGACTGATAGCTTATTTCAGTGAAAAGATAAATGATGCAGAAAGGAAATATTCTTCTTATGATAAGAAGTTTTATGCAGTTGTGCAGGCATTAAAGATATGGAGGCATTATTTGATGTCAAAAGAATTTATTCTCTATTCAGATAACCATGCATTGCAGTTTATCATGCAGCAGCCAAAGCTCAGCCAGAGACATGCTAAATGGGTAGAATATCTTCAAAGTTTTCACTTTGTGTTGAAGCATATAACTGGGCAGTCAAACAAAGTTGCAGATGCCTTAAGTAGAAGGAATGTATTGTTGTAGGAAAGTCAAATCCAAGTGTTGGGTTTTGATTTTCTTAAGGAATTATATGAAAATGATTCAGATTTTAAAGAGGCATTTGAGGCTTGTAGAAATCCGGCTTTGGCATGTAGGAGCAAGTGGTTGGATTATTTTCTACAGGATGGACTGTTATTTAAGAAAAATCAGCTGTGCATACCAACCTGTTCGATGAGGGAAAATTTAATCAAAGAAAAGCATAGTGGAGGACTTGTAGGACATTTTGGTACAGAGAAGACTTTTGAGCAACTCAACAGGTTTTATTTCTGGCGAAAAATGAAATCTGAGGTAGAGAAGTATGTAAGAAATTGTAAGGTCTGCCAGTATGCAAATGGAAGAAGCCAGAACACATGATTATATATTCCATTGCCAATTCCAGATAGGCCTTGGGATATGGTAAGTATGGATTTCGTGCTGGGATTGCCAAAGACTCAAAGAGGGTATGATTCAATATTTGTTGTAGTGGATAGATTTTCAAAAATGGCACACTTTATTCCCTGTTATAAAACTAGTGATGCTTCTCACATTGCTAACTTGTTTTTTAAAGAAATTGTAAGATTGCATGGATTTCCCAAAAGCATTGTTTCATACAGGGATTCAAAGTTCGTGGGACATTTCTGGAGAACATTATGGAAGAAGCTGGGAACTAAGTTAAGTTTCAACTCAGCCTATCATCCTCAAACTAATCGACAGACTGAAGTTGTGAACAGAAGTTTAGGCAATCTTTTGAGGAGCCTTACTGCAGAGCATCCAAAGCAATGGGACCAAGTGTTGCCACAAGTTGAGTATGCATATAATGATTCACCAAACAGGAGCACATGACAGAGCCCATTCCATATTGTTTATGGAATGCATCCTAGAGGAATATCTGAATGAAGAAATTTGGGAAAAGAAGAAATGAGGAGTGCAGAAGGTGAAGACTTTGCTTCCAGGATGCAGTCGATACATGAACAGGTGAAACAGCAGTTGCAAGATAGCAACATCAAGTACAAAACCAGAGCAGACATGAAGAGAAGAGAAGTGAACTTTGAAGTTGGAGACTTGGTTTTAGCACATCTCAAGAAGGAGAGATTTCCAAAAGGAGAATATAATAAGTTGAAATCTAAGAAAATGGGACCATGCAAGATATTGAGGAAATTCTCTGCAAATGCTTATGAGATTGAATTATCACCTGCTGTGGGAATATCACCAATTTTTAATGTTGCAGACTTGTATAAGTATGAGAATGAAGCCACAGATGAGACATCACAGGATCAAGAGACTACAGAGATTAACTGGGTAAAACAGCTACCCACAGCAAGGAATTTACAGCCAGAAAGAATTCTAGACAAGAAGGTGCACAAGAAGACAAGGAGACGGGAGTACTTCCAGTATCTGGTAAAATAGAAAGGATAGCCAATCACTGAAGCTACTTGGGTTACAGAAGATGTTCTACAGAAACTGGGCAAATCTGTAGACGAGCTCATGGACAAGAGCCCATGAAGAATTTTGTCCTCAAGAGTCTGATGCAGGAGCATGTGACTCAGAGGGGAAAAATATTCTAATTTATTCCAAAAATCAAAAAAAAAAATCTATAGGCAAGGAGTGGGATCCTTTTCCTGTTGTTTCTATGTTTTATTAGTTAAAAATTAGGAACTAGATAAGGAATAAAATCATGCCATATTTTTCTAGATAGACTTAGCATAAAGCATGCTAGACTAGTTGTTAAAAAACAAAAAAGCTTTAATTTGCTATGTAAGTTCTATTTTGTAATAAGTCAAGCTATTCATATGAATAAAAGGGGGGGACTTGGCCGCCAGGCAGTTAGAGGAGGCGAGGCCAGTGCTCTTGTTATGAACTCTCTCTCATTGAAATGAAACAGAGGTTATGTGGTAACTGGTATTGTGAAATCATTGAATTCGGTTGTTAAATCCGCCATTCCCACGATTGAATAAGGATTATTGAAATATTACTGACCTGTGCGTTGAAAAAGATTACAAAGATATTATTAAGGCTGGGAACTATCGTGCATAGGGGATAAAAACTGTGTTATTAATTGTGTGTGCGTATTCTATGGTCCTGGCTCAAGGGCAGAGTATACGCGTGAAGCTTCTTTATAGTTTTTATTGAATACAAATTGCTGTGCTTCCTGAGATAATTGCATATTATTTAGCTCTGGCTCGAAGAAGAGTATATGCGTGGAGCTCCTTTATAGTTTTTGACTGAATAGAGATAGCTGTGTGCTATTATTTGTGTGAACAACGCATTTTACAATTATTGCCTTGGAGCGATTCTCCAACGTCTGGTTGAGGCAGAGTTATATGCGCGGAGTCATTTTTTATAATTTTGTGTTGTGCGTGGATTTCATATTAGTGATTAATTACATAAGTGTGTGTGCTGCTGATAAATATAACCGTGTGCGTAGTAAGGTGTCCGTTGTAGAGCGGTTTTTAAATAATTCACATCATCAGCTGTGCGTACATATAACAATTGAAATTCAATCTGGTTTGAATGTTGTGGGCTCCTCAATTAATTCACTGAATGCTCTATTGCCCACATCACATAGCGATTCAGTTGTTGGATGGTTTGAATTCCACGGTGATCCGTTGGAAGACTGTAACCCTTCACAAAAAGGAATGAAGCTATCAGTTTAATGACTGATACGCTTGAAGGAAATCCAAGGGAGAGAGAGACGGATATTGAAGAGATTGCAGCCAAATTGGAGAGACTATCATTAGAGCCAGCACCCTTTCCATCACTAAAGGATGAGATCATAACGAGACGTGATGGCTAAAATTATTTACAAGCAAAGGGAAGGACATAGAGAACCATTTTCGACATACTTGCAAATCACAAATAATACAATATTTCTAACATCTCTGATGTAAGTATTCTTAAAGTGTAACCATCTAACAATACATGGATCCACGACATGCATGCAAGCATCAATATAGAAAGGATCATATTTACAATCATGAATACTTAATAACTTTACGCAACCTATATTACCAAACAAAACCCAAGGTCTTCATCTTTGTCTTGATCCGACCAAAGTATGAATCTTACCATGCGAATAAATGGGTTGTAGTTAAACATGGTAGAAACCACCTGATTACTGGCCAATGATGTAAACCATTAACAGGCATGAGAGAAATCACCAATGATGATGATGGTTCTCAAGGTACAACAACACAATCCATGAGTGTGAAAAATGATGCTGAAGTTTAACACTCGCAAAATCATTCAAATGAAGGTCAGTGATGTCAACCAATAGTCAAATGCAAAGAACTTGTCATTGAGGTATGCAAGCTCCAAGGTACTAAAAGGGATTTCGAGATCATCTTCTTGGAAAATGAGCTAGAGTTGACAAGAAGTGATCTGTCAAAGGAGGGCCATAATGTTTCCCACATCATCGACATGAAATATATGATTTTTCAAAGTTGGAAAAAGTGATTCAGGATTGATGTAGAAAAAGTCAAATTGGGTATAAGTGGTTTGAATTTGCAGATGTGACATATCTTGAATATATTGGTGAAACAACTCTCTAATTTGGTAGCATTTGACTCAAAATAAGATTAGAGGTCATGCTGATAATAGTATATAATTAAATGAGAGTTAAATGGATTCCCAAAACCCATTAAGTCAAGTGACAAAGTGAGGATACCCCAAACCCGACACGAGATACAGGTAAGTGTCATGTTCGAGAGTGACATATTGCCTTTCATACAAAATACAGGATATATGTTTTTTTCCATTTTCCCCCACTATTTCAAGTGAGTACCTATTTATTTTTAATATTGAGCTTGAAGAGGATACCATATGCTTGTCCAATAAGTTCATCCTTCTGGTGAATCTACGCTAGTATTTATAACGAGCCCTAGGAAGGAGTAACTCGATCTCGTCATGGTGATAAGTCCTTCGAATTTTTAGTTTCATGAGTTTGACAGAGGGTTAACTCGACATCTTTTCAATGTTTAGAGAGTTTCAAAAATAGGCGAAAAGAAAAATATAGAGGTCACTTTTCATAGATAGTCTCTTAAGTCTAAAAAGCTAGAAAACAATAATCAAGAGAACCTCTTAGCCATGTTCAACTAAGGTACTCAATTTTTGTAGCCAGTCTATCTCAGTCTAGAAAAGGGTTAAACTTATACTAATTAGACTTATTTTCATTTACTTTTACGAGTTTGAAAAGACAAGTGCTAAGAAATCTTTTCATATTTTCAGAGTCTGAAAACCACTGAAAGAGGACTTCACCTGGAGGAAGGAGTCATATAAAAGGATAGCAACTGGTTTTGGTCATGATGGAACTTCTCAAAACATGTAAAGGTCAAGAGGTTGGCTATTAATACCACATCACAGATGTTCCCCAGGCAAGGGTAAAACAACCAAGTGAAAGTGTATTATCAACCAAAGAGATGGTGATGATGCAATGAAAAATCCAAGGCTCATCTAGCAAAAACAAGCTAATAAAAATGACAATCACAAGAGTTAAAGTGGGAATTATTTCATTTTTACACAACCTTGAAACATGGGAAACTATGCTTGACGATACTTTAAGATGGTTTGATTTTTTTACAAGCTTGAAACATGAGAAAAAAATATGCTTGGATTTATTTTCATTTTTACACAATCTTGAAATGGAGACAAACTATGCTTGAGATTGGTTTCATTTTTGTACAATATTGAAACAAAAAAATATGCTTGAGATAAGTTTGCATGCCCCTAACATAATGAATCAATTAGAGGTACACACCCCGCAAGCTTCATTTCATTCACATAAGTAAACTACTAGGTACTAGCAGGTGGATGGAATGGAGGTTCATCAAGTGAAAGACTCGAATAGAATTTTACGAGATCTAAACAACTCAAGTTTGAAGGGGATTTGTTTCATTTTTTAAGAAGCTTGGAACAGGAAGAGAACCATGCTCGTGACACCTTTTTTCATTTTTTAATGAGCTTGACACATGTAAAGGAACTTTGCTCCGAGAACCTTGATTCATCTTTTAAGGAGATTGACATAAGACAAGGAACTCTGCTCTATGAACCTTCATTCATCTTTTAATGAGCTTGCCACAAGACAAGAAACTCTGCTCTAGGAACCTTGATTCATGTTTTAAGGAGCTTGACACAAGAAAAATAACTCTGCTCCCTAATCCTTGATCATGGCCCATAAGAGGCCATGGCTTCTAGGTTCTTATCAGATGGTTGAACAATGCTCTAGAATGGATACATATCATGGGATATAATGGAAAGATGAGGCTCTAATGCCCCCAGTACATGATGCACTATATCAATGACTAGATCATTAGAAAATGTAGTTAAGGAACATGTGGCCACATAATTAACCTGTGGTAGATGAGATACCACTTGCATACAAGGACCATTTAGGGAAGATAGTTGATTGGGAGTCAAATTGAGACCAACAAACGAAAGCTAATGAATGGTCGGAATGCTTCCTTCATGCAGGAAACATATGACACGAAAGAGAGAATAGACAAGAGATCCCATGACATAAACATAGTCATAGCCAAGGAGTAAATTAAAATGTAAAGAACCTTGGACAACCATCACATCAATAGAGATGACTTTTCCTCCCAAAGCAATAGGAAACTTAGGAAGGATCCCTAATAGTTGATTGCTTCCTTTGTTAAAAGCAAAAAAATTCTATGTAACGGACACAAGCTTCGGAGAACATAAATATTTCCATGTAGTTGAGGAAATAATACTAACAGATTCACCTTCATCTATGATTGTGTTAGGTATAGGTATACTATAAGCCTATAGTATTATCTAGAAGGCACATAAGAAGGAAGATGATATCCTGTGAGTTGAATCCAATCAAAGGAAGTGACCATACTACTTGGAGGGGGTGCCATGGGAATAGGAGAACTTCCCCCTTGTGTCATGGGAACGAGAGGATAAACCCCCTGTACCATGGGAATGAGAGGATTTCCCCCCAATTCATTGGAATCTGAAGAAACAAGAAGAACTTGAGCAATATGAAGTTCACTCTCTGTGGGAAAGGCATGAACAACTAAAGTTGGAATTGTGTCAACCATTTTCTCAACCAATGGTTGGCTAGGAATGGGCTCATTAGATTCACATTCAGAGAGAGAGGGATTGACTAGAGATGAATTCTGATCAATCACTTCATCAACTAGTGGAGGATCTGCGAAAAACTTTCGATAACTAGTCGAGAGACCATGCTGAGAAGTTGTAAGGTTGTCAAAAAATTTTGAGGCTTCATCCATGTAAGGACAAAGGTGAATAGGATGATTCCCTTCTCATAACCTATAGGGAAATTTGACGTTACCCTTTTTCCCATAGACCTTACTATCACTAGTTGAGGGTTTATCACCAGCATGATCTCTAGAGGCCGATGAGAAAGGTCAATGTTAGCCAGTAGACCACACTTCTAAAAATTTGGGAATATCAAGATAATATATAAGAAGATGGTCACCCTCAGATAATTTCCAAGGTAATTTTACTTTACGGGGTTGATTAGAAGATTCTTCAAGATCAGTTGCATTGGTAGAAATGGTTGTTTGGTTGGCCCCTCACTTATTTTGCTTCTTCTTATTTGTCCTCTTCTTATTCTTCTTAACTCCATTGTTACTAGAATTAATAATTTCATGAGGTGAAGAGGGAGAAAGGTATGAAGAAACAATGAAGAAGGCGAGGGGTCAAATTTAGGATCAAAATGAGGTTGAAATTGTTCAGGAGGAGGAAAGCTTGGTTGAGAAGAATTTTGGAAACTTAGAACCATAGGGGTGGAAAACAACAAAACTAGAAAATCAATGGTAAATATGGGAAGGGACAACATTGCCATATAAGGAGCACCAATATTTCCAAAAGAAGGAAAATGAAAAGGATTCTTGTTAGAGCGGTTTTCTTGATTGGTAGACATGGGAACTATTTCTATTAGGCTCAACCTAAAATCTACTAAGGAGTATTTCCATAGGAAGGATGTTGTTCCATGTTAAATTAATTTATTTTAGGAATTAAAGACACAAACAAAAGAAAGGGGTAACTAGGCAAAAGGGTTTACCAAGAAACCATGAACTGCAATATACACCTTAGCGAACCAATGACTTAACGTATGGAAGGAAATCTCCCCGAATGTTGTCTTAGGTGTATCATGATATAAAAGGCGGCAGACTCAGTTACCTATGGATAGATAGAAACCTATAGGGGATTCCCAAAATATACTCAACGATACGTGGGAGTGCAGTCTGTAGTAGTTTTATCTAATGTGTTACCGTTCGATGTGAGTGTTCCTTTATACTTTTCATGTGTTGAGCAATGTCCAATATACCCAAATATGCATGGAGAAATATTCTATAACTTACGTATGTGGAACGAAATTTGACCCGCAGGATGAAACACTGGCAAACAACGACAACTCTTACGTTTAACAACACAAGAACATGTCTCTAGCCTAGACCTGTAGATTTTTTCATTAACATCCCAAACACTCCTTAGATTAATTGAGATAAATTTTAAAGTTGATCTTGAATTATGTTTCAGTTTCAAGGATCAAATCGATGTCACCTGAACACACCTATGATGCAACTAATATGAAAAATGATTCTTTTCATTTCAATGAAAGCTATCTAGTGTAGGGAAGAAGTGGAAACATTGATGCAACAGTCAAATATGAAACCAACAATAGCTTCCTAATTAGACCTTTCTATTTCAACTTCACGATTCCAATGCAACAACCAAAAATTAAATGAATTTTAATTCACTAAAGTTCACCTACATGAATTTTTCTTTTCAAATGAATGAGGATGCACTTATCATCTTTCAACACCAAGAAATGTAATCTATGCTCAATGACAATCTCAAAAACAAGTTTCCAGTGCAACGTAATGTAATTCAATTTCTAGAATTAATGATTAATTTTTAGATGAAGGCTTAACAAATGCAAAAGCAATTTCTCTCTATTTTTCGAAAGAACTAAAAATGATTATCAAATAGAAAATCAATAATTCCCTTAACACATGCAAGTAGAAAAGCAATGAATTCGATCACCCAAAGAACTAAAGTTCAAACAAAGTTTGTTTTTACTACTTAAACATGGAATAGAATTTTTCAAACCATCAATAATTTAACAACAATAATTCAACATTCTACGCACACATAGCAGGAGAAAAGGTTTAGAGATCAAGACATTTCAGATATTCTATCAAAAGCCTTAAAAAATCTCATTTTCTGTACTAGTGCGATTGTAATGGTAAAAATTTATGCTGAGAGGGACTTCAACATGGCTATAATGAGAAAAATTCATGCTTATAGTGCACTATTTTTTTGAATAAATGCATTAGGCGAAAAAATCTTAGGAAAAGACAAACAAAGTTGAATAGGGACCTAGACTTGACACTCTAAACCACACACAACTCAGAATGTGGATCCACAATCAATCAAAGTTACAAATCACTAAGAGGTTGGCCAAACATATCAAAATAGACCAAAACCAAAAGGATGTTTAAAGGGTTATGTACTCCCCAGTAAAGTCGTTATTTTTTTGTGCACACAATCCTTTATGTGGAAATAAATTATCCCTCTAGTCCTATGGGAGGATATAGCAACTACAACAGATAACTACATGCAATCTTTCCTAATTCATACTATAAAATGCAAAGGAGGATAGATCTCATACCTCTCTCTAATGCTAATACCCTTGCTGTCGACCTTGAATCTTTGGCTTCCAAGCTCACGATCTCCTCTCCATTGGTGTAGATGAGTGCCTTCAAGAAATATCAAGTGGAGACAACAAAAATATTCAAATCGTAACATTTTCTAATACAAATTATGTAATAAATCAAGGAGCATTACAATAAATGGACCTTAATTGAAACATTTATGGAAAGAAAACATATATTGTATTATTAATAGATGAAAAAGGGAGCATTACAACCATTGAAGCCTTGACATTGGAAGCCTCCTTCAAGTGAGATTCCAAGTCCAAGCCTTAGCCTTCAAACACCTTTTAACCTTTTCAAATGGGTAACAGTTGAGCACAATTCAACATTAGGATGGCAACCAACCAACAACCAACCAATAGTGGATGGTGGGAAATTCATTTATAGGGAAGGAGAGGGAGTTGAGGATCCATGAAAAGAGAGATAAGTTCCACATCTTAAGGGAGAGATCCATGGAAATAAGATCAAGGGCCACGAATGGGAGGTCGTGTTTCAATATTCATTCACTTCAAACCACATCGTCGTTCTCTAGCCTTCTAGTAAGAGAAACTTCTCCTCCATTTTAGCAAAAGCTGCTTGAAGAGGACCAATATCGATTTTCCTAATAAAGGTAGCATTGGTATCACTAGACATGTGTAATGCTAGAGCTTACCAATATGGATTTTCCTTATAAAAGTAGCGTTGGGCTTACAAATGCTTTCAAGGAAAGTTTTCTTCCTTTTCTTTGGGGATGTTCCACACATGTTTCATGGTGAATACATTGTTTTCGATGTTTTTCATCACTTTGCAACACCTGTGACATTGATGAAACAAAGTGTGAGACTTCAAGATACAAGACTAAGAGTGCGATAAAATACAGTATAACACATGCGTCCAAATCTCAACATGCTAAATTGCACATCCAACCTACTACCTACAAATCCACAACTATTTTCTATGCTTACTTCTTGTTATCCAAGCTTCCTCTTCTGCTCCCTTGCTTGTTCCTTGCTTGCTTGTGTCCAAGTGCTCTTTCTCTATTCTTGGAGTTCAATTTCTAAGAATTGACCAAAACTGAGCCAAAAGTTGTCAACTTTTTCTTAGGTGCCTTTTAATCCTTCATGCCTAGTATATTCCTTTCCTTTTTTCTTCATTTTTCTTCATTTTCTCTCTAATTTCCATTGCATGCATATTTGTTTCTCTTCATCTTCCTTTTCTCCTACTTTCCTTTATTTCGTTAGTTGCCTCTTTACCTTTACCAATTTCCATAGTCATTAAGAAATCACAAGTGATTCCCACTGTAATTTTTTCCCACCATTTATCTTGGAATACATGTCCCTGTAGAATTTCCCACTATAGATCAACATATTATGCAATATACTAAAGCAAAATACAAGATATACTTCTACAACAAACTTTGCGGAAGCTTAATCAAATATGAGCAAGATCAATAAGAACAAATATAACTGAGAATGAGAAAGCAATCACACATGAACACAAAAGAATAATCATGGGGAAAGCCTCAGCCTAAAACCCTAGTCTCTATAATATCACCATACAAGTGGAAATATGTTCAGATTGCAAAAAGAATCGGCTCACAAGCTATCCTGCTCTCTCTGCAATAGAATAATACAACTCACAGACTGAATAGACACAATATATGTCTTCCTCCAACCCTCCAAGCCTCCTATTTCCTTGTGTAGTTTTTCCTAGGGTCCAGTGATGACACTTGTGTGAATTGGCCTCATTCACACTCACTAAATTGAAGAAGTAACTACGCAATCCTCAAGGAACGAATTCCTTCTGCATACAAGAGATATCCTCCAAGGAATATTCCTACAAATGATAGTACACTATCCCATCACCTGATATCAACTAGGTCTCTGACTAAACTGACATGCATGAGTTATTTCTAAGAGAATATTCAGTTATCTAAAGTGCAGCGGTTACATGCATGCATGCATTAACTAACTGAACTAACAATTAGTTCAACAAACTATTTCAACTAATCTAACTGGACTTAACTTAGATAACTGGGATAACTAATTACAACTCAAAGTACAACGCATCCTCATCTCCTTAACTAAGGGATAAATTCCTCAATCAATGGAGAAATTGTTGTATGTCTTCACATAGACTTCATGTTTGATTATCTACAACTAATTAACTCATGGTGAATTAATTATTATTTTACAAATAACTACTAAGGTCAAATTCAAATTTTACTTCACTATTTTAGTTTAGGGACTCACTAAAAAAGGAAGGTATCCAAAAATGCTATTTATAGCAATGTTATTTTTAGCACTTCTATTTTTAGAATTTTTTGTTGCTATTTTCAACACTCCCTCTCAACAAGAAAGGGATTATCAGTAACCCCAATCCTGTCTCTGTTGCATTTTGGCAATGCCTTCGTCAAAATATTTGCATCTTGTTCCTTAATCGAAACATAAAGCAACAACATGATCCTCTGGACCACACAGTCTCGAAGATGGTGATACCGGATATCTATGTGCTTGGACCTGTCATGAAAAAATGCATTCTTAGATAGTTTGATACAACTCTGATTGTCACAGTAGATCACTATAGATTCCATCTTATGACCAAACAATCCCACTAGAATCTTCCACATCGAAATGGCCTCACATGCAGCATGACTAGCAGCCATGTATTCAGCATCTGTTGAGATAAGTGCAACTGATCTCTGTTTCCTTCTATACCAGGAAACTGCAGTTGAACCAAGGTTGAAGATTCCTCCAGAAGTGCTCTTCCAGTTTGATGGACTAACTTCCCAATCCACATCTGTGAAGCCCTGAAGCTTCACTCCCTCTGTCCATATGTACCACAATCCATACTGAGATGTGCCTATGAGGTATCTCAGCACATGCTTCATTTCCTTCCAAAACAGCTTGGTAGGCTGAACCATAGCTTGACTCAACTAGTTCACCATAAAGGATAAGTTAGGTTCTGTGTTCACTAGATACATAAGTGAACCCACCAACTGCTAATAAATAGTAGCAGCTACTACCTCACCTTAAGTAGCATCCTCCTTACTCCAGTTCCCAGCTAGAGGAGTCTGCATGGGTTTGCACTTCTCCATATGGAACCACTTGAGGATCTCATTGGCATACTTTCCTTGTGACACAAAAACTTCTCCATCTCTCTGCTAGACCTCCATGCCTAGAAAGTAGTGCATAAGACCCATGTATTTCCTTTCAAACTCTCTTGCGAGGTCATCCTTGCAAGACTGGATCAGATTATCATCACCTGTCAAAATCAAATCATCGACATTGCTTACCTTCTACCATGACGTGGTAGAGGTTCACATCTGCTTCACTCTTGGGGAAGCCCAACCCAGTGAAATAGTTGTCGATCTTGGTGTACCAAGCACTGGGTGCTTGCTTCAGCCCATATAGAGCCCTCTTGAGTCTGCACACATGTGACTCATGATTGAAGGTCTCGAAACCTTTTGGTTGCTCAATGTACACGTCCACCTCAATCTTCCCATTGAGGAATGTTGTCTTCACATCCATATGGTGGATCTTCCACCCTATCTAAGCTAATAGTGCCAACATTGATCTAATCAATGAGTACCTTGCTACAAGAGCAAAATTCTAGTCTTTTTCAATCCCCTCGACCTATGAGAAACCTTGGGCAACAGACCTTTCCTTATGTTTCTCAACATTGCCATCAGCTGCTTGCTTTACCTTGTAAAGCCATCTAGAACTCACCACTAACTTGTCCTGAGGTCTTGGGACAAAATCGCAAACACATTTCCGTGCGATGGAGTATTACTCCACCATTTCATCAACCCAAACTGGTTGCTACACTACCTCCTCAAATGAAGAAGGCTCGAAATCTATACACTCCCCAACCAGGGCAATGTAACCACTGTACCGCTCGGGCGACCTCCTCTGTCTACACTAAGAAGATGGTTGTCCCACATTCTCCCGTGCATCCAGCATCAACCTGTCAGCTTCCCTTGAGCGTTTCTACCCATCTCTGGAAGTCTTAGCATGAGTGGATGTCTCCACTCTTGAACCCTCGGCATGCGGCTGCTCCACATCAATCTAAGGCTCCTCCTCCTTAGGAATTGAAAGTTCCTCATCTGCATGCAACTTGAGCTTCTTCTCAAGTGATACGTGCATGGCTTTCTACTCGTCGAACTTTAGATCCCTGCGTACCACAGCCCTCTGACTAGTGGGTAGGTACACTTGATAGTTGTAGGGTGTATCCGTGTATCACACAAGTATTCCCAACTCAGTGGTGGGATCTAGCTTCTTCTCGGCATCTTTGGTCACATGACAGTAAACTGATGATCCAAAGATTTGGGAGTGACTCACATCTGGTCACTTCTTAGAAAAGGCCTCCATAGGTGTCTTCATTCCCAGTATACGGTGTGGGATTCTGTTCTACAAGTATATTGTTGTATTGCATGCCTCAACACACAAATGTAGTGATAGGCTTTAGTCATGCAAGATCACTCGAGCTACTCCCACAATCGATCTGTTCTTCCTTTTGGCCACCCCATTCTGCTGTGGGTTATGGGGTGCTGTCAACTCCCATTTAATTCCTTTTGCAGTGCAAAAGTCCTTAAGCTATTGGGAGACATATTGTCCACCATTGTCGCTACGCAAGGCTTTTATTTTCTTTCTAGATTCTTTCTCTGTCAAGGTTTTAAACTCACAAAAGCTCAAGAAGGTCTAATCCTTCTTTTGCATAATGTAGATCCAACATCTCTGAGAGAAATAATCAATAAAAATAACATAGTACCTTTGTTTAGTGGTGGAGGTTGTAGAGAATGGTCCACAAACATCTGAGTGAACTCACTCCAGGATTGCTCCAGCTCTACTTGCTCAATCTGGAAAGGAAGATTTTGCATACTTACACAAGGTACAACCTTTACATGTATCTGTCTGCTCTAGTTTTCCCTTGGGTAATCTTGTAGAAATCTGCTACATGATCTTTAGGACTCCATGGTGCAAGTGGCCCAATATTCTATGCCATAGCTTGCCAACATCTTGGCTCTGCACCATCTCAACTTTGGAACTCAAAGCAACATAGTTTTCTACCTCCAGCTTGTAGATACTCTTAACACAAATCCATATTCGCTTTGTCTGTCTAGTGCCGATATGCCTCAGGAATTCCTTTCCTTTGCTAAAGGCTACATCATAGCATTTATCTTCTAGCATATCAATGGACACAAGATTCTTCTTCACACCTGGTACATACTTTACATCAATCAGGGTGAGAGGAGCTCCATGCTCCCTCTGAAAACACAACCATACCTTCACCTAAAACACAATAGTTTCCATCATCACCCATCTTGATCCACATCCAGAGATCCTTCTCCTCGAAGGTACTGAAAATATTCTTGTCACCTGACATGTGGAATGAAGCTCCACTATCCAAGTACAAAACACATCCCACCATGGATGAAACCATGCATGTGATAAGAGAGAAATGTAACTCAAATTGTGAGGCCAATGCCTCACCATCAAATCCCTTAGAGGAACCCCTCTTGGATTTCTTGTGTGGACAATTCATAGCATAATGGCCACTTCATGACAGTGAAAGCATCGCACTTTCAATTTGTCAAACTTCTTCCCACCATGGGAAGAACTAGATTTATATTAGGACACCTTCCCTTTCCCCTTCCTTGCCTTACTCGCTAAGGCTAGATTTTGCTCATCATCTTGCTTCAATGAGGATCCATCTCTGGTGCTTCTTCTTATCTCCTACTGCATCAAATCCGGCCAAAGTTATTCCCAATCTAGAATTTTTTCTCTTCCATTAATCAGTCTTGGTAGCTATGTCAGCTCTTAGGAATACTGAGGAGTGTAAGACTCACCATGTCATCGTCGGTTGTCATGATCCCTAGGCTTCCAAGTTCATCCTTGCATGTGGTGAGCTTGTTCAGATACATAGAGATCATGTCGCCCTTTTCACACTTGATTTTTCAAAGCTTGTCTTTTAGCGCCAATTTCCTCTGATCGTTGCTGTTCTGATATAGATATTTCAATGTTTTCCACATCGAAAACGGCATCTCCTTCCCATGGAGACTTGAGACTATGTGGTCTCGAACTCCCTCCAGAAAGATTCTCCTTGCTCTAGCCACGCATTTCTTCCATTCTGCTAATTCAGCAGCATCAGTCAGCTTGGGGACTTCTTGATCAATGAAGTCCTTTAGACCGTTATCCTCTAATATTGCTTCCATGCGATCCTTCTAGGCTATATAATTCAAACTGCCATCAAGAGCATATTCGAGTCTTAAACTGTTGAACGCCATTGGTGAAAATGAGATGTGAGAAGAACTCGATTTCTATATTCAGGAATCACAAACATCGAACTTCTCCCTTCTTGTATACTGTTCTCTCCTTGATCACCTTTGCTCTAATATGATGTAGAATTTTCCACTGTAGATCAACATATTATGCAATATACTAAAGCAAAATACAAGATATACTTCTACAACAAACTTTGTGGAAGCTTAATCAAATATGACCAAGATTAATAAGAACACATATAACTGAGAATGAGAAATAAATCACACATGAACATAGAAGAATAATCCTGGGGAAAGCCTCCGCCTAAAACCCCAATCTCTGTAATATCATAGAAGTGGAAATATGTTCAGATTACAAAAAGAATTAGCTCACAAGCTATCCTGCTCTGTCTACAATAGAACAATACATCTCACAGACTAAATAGACGCAACATATGCCTTCCTCTAGCCCTCCAAGCCTCCTATTTCCTTGCGTAGTTTTTCCTAGGGTCCAGTGATGACACCTGTGTGAATTGGCCTCATTCACACTCACTAAACTAAAGAAGTAACTGTGCAATCCTCAAGGAATGAATTCCTTCTGCATGCAAGAGATATCCTCTAAGGAATATCCCTGCAATTGATAGTACATTGTCCCATCACCTGATATCAACTGGGTCTTTGACTGAACTGACATGCATGAGTTATTTAAGAGAGAATATTTGGTTATCTGAAGTGCAGCAGTTACATGCATGCATGCATTAAATAACTGAACTCATAATTAGTTCAACAAACTATTTGAACTAATCTAACTAGACCTAACATAAATAACTGAGCTAACTAATTACAACTCAAAGTACAACTCATCCTCATCTCCTTAACTAAGGGATAAATTCCTCAATCAATGGAGAAATTGTTGCATGTCTTCACATAGACTTCATGTTTGATTTTCTACAATAATTTAACTTATGGTGAATTAATTAATTATTTTACAAACAACCGCTAATATCAAATTCAAATTTTACTTCACTATTTTAGTTTAGGGACTAACTAAAATAGGAAGGTATCTCGAAATGCTATTTATAGCAGTGCTATATTTAGCACTTCTATTTTTATCATTTCTTGTTGCTATTTTCAATAGTGCCATTACCTTTGTTTTTATTTTATTTACATGGAAACTCAACTTGGGGTTGTTACAACTTGTTTGACCATGGTTAAACATGGGAGGCTATAGGTGAACATGTTTGACCATGCTGAGACTCTATGGAAGAATTAGAGCTTTCTGAATCCCACAATGAAGTGAATGACAATCACGAAGGTTGTGTTCGTAACATTGCCCATGTTGCAACCCATGACAATGAAGGTAATGATGATGAATCCCACTTTGATGAGACACATGTGGATGATGATTGGATTGTAGGTAATGTAACAACCAATTGTGATTTGGTGAATTTGACAATAGAGATTGTTAATGAAAACAAGGGTAAAATAACCCATGAATATGAAATCCTTGTGGAGGAAAGTCTCTTTTAAACAGAGAAATATGAAGTAAAATTTGATGAAAACCACTTAACTCATCAAGATTGGTAGTGGATGATGCATGAGAAGCATCTTATTGATGAAATATTATTTGGTGAGAGCGCACTTGCATGTGGAAATAAGTGGAAGATAGTATGTCTATACAAGCAGAAAATGATAAAGAAAATGAGTATGAAGAAAAATATATTGGGATAACAGTAGCCATGATTAAATCCAAGTATGAAGATGAGTATGAAAGTTTAATTGCAACAACAAAGTTAGAAGAAAGTAATGGTGAAAGTGAGTAAGAAGAAAGCGAGCTAAAAAGAACCATCATGGTTCTAAACATGATATTTTTTACAAAGTTAAAAATATTTTCAAGTGTGCAGGTCTTGAGCACATCATTCGTCCAGTGGTTGCTGACAATGAAGAAAAACAAGAAGGAGAAAAAAACTTACTTGGAGTGTCCATCAACAATAAATATTTTGTATTGTTGAAGGTGACATTGTAGATGTTGTAGCTTACTATTTTTACAACCAACTTTGTGGAATTGATATTCTAAAAAAGTGATATCCCGAGTTTCAATTTTAGAGCATGGCAAAGAGAAGAATTAGCAAAAAATGCAAAAGGATGATGCATCAACATGCAAGATCAAAGAAGGTAAAGATGAAAAGAATGCAACAACATATGAAGTTGACAAAGCATGGACCATATAACATAAATATAAAAATGAAGAGTCAAATTTGAATTTAAAGGGAATTCAAAGAATGTAGCCCTCAAGATTAAAGGGGAGTGTTAGAAGTTAATCTTGAGTTTACTTAAATAGTTACATAGGTGATTAGTTTTTCTTGTTATTATGTTAGTTGTGATGGTTAGCCAGTTTATGGATTTGTAACTATCAAACACAAGTATATATTGCTCTCTAATAAAGCATTTTATAACAATGTAAAATATCAAACGGGAACTGTACTAAGTACCTTCTTTTTTGAGGTAGCCAAAAATCATTCCGTTTTGAAAAGTGTTGATTCAGAATACAATTTTTTATGGAGCATATTATTGACACTTTGAAATTTTCTTATGTATCAAGTATGAACATGTTTTTTAAATGTTGGTGATTTTCATGTTGATTTTGAAAAGTGTTGATGTAACATCAACCCCTTTTTTTAGAGGACTTGGTTTTGTCACTTTGAATTTTCTAATGTATTAAGTATGGACATTTTTTTTAAATGTTGGTGATTTTTAGTGTAGATTTTGAAAAGAGTCATTTTTTTTAAGATATATTTTTGATACAATAAATTTTATTATGTCCTAAATATGCACAATTTTTTTCAAAATGTTAATTATTTAACCTTTTTTCAAGTTTTCTTATTCCTCTTCTTGTTTTTAATCCTAAGATGTTTGATTTTCAAGGGTTTTACAAACATGTATTTTTTGTTTCTCTTTGCAATGTTTTTTAATAATGATTTTTATTTATTTATTTATTTTTTTCAGAAAATTTAAAAAATAACATTAATATTTTGAGGTTAGGATTTTTTATATATTTATATATCATTAATTAATACATCAATACACATAAAATAATTATCCCAAAAAAAATTAAACACTGGACAAAAAATATACATTTTGCATATAGATATAACTAAAAAAATATGTATTCCAAACATTTAAGCTAAAAATGACATGTTAAACAAAAAAAATTATGAAAAAATTGAATAAAATAAGTTGGGAAAATAAAAACATTTATGAAAATTTTATGAATTCTATATAAAAAAAGATGATGACATTTGAAGTTAGTTTTTTTTCCAAAAAAATTGATTCATATATAATTTTAAGTACAAATAAAAGAATGTTAAAAAAAAACATAAA
>APFE030319893.1:200980-211438 GCA_000404065.3 Pinus taeda
TTATATATTTAATTTTTATTTTGTTTTATTTTATTTTTTATGTAGAGTCCGTGTCAATCCTCAACTAGCAACCTAAGCTCATTATGTGTCAATTTGATAGATGATCTTAAAGTTCATTTTAATGGTTTGAATTCGCCCCATCATGGTTCAATATCATGGTTGGTCTTTAGGTTCTCAATAAAATGGGTCATGTTCACTTACATTGCATGTCAATTTGATGGTTGATTTTTACATTTTTGTTACGACATGTCAAGTTGTCTTATACTAAGATTTTAAGGTCGTTATACTTTTAGCATTTAAAAATAAATTACTCTTGGTATAATGACTCTTTCATTTAGGTGTTCTTTTTTAAAGTTGTTATAGTCATAAAAATTTTCCATAACACCATGGTTGAAATATGTTGAAAATTCAATGTTTTCCATGGTTATGATCTTCGGCTTTAATTCAATGGTTCAAATATTGTCATATTTTAAGATTTTTATGGGTCATGATATTTTATCTTTAATGTTATGGTAGAAAATAGCTATAAGTATTTTATCTTTAACCCCATGATTGAGAATTATTCAGATTTTAAGGTTTTCAAAGACGTGATATTTTATCTTTAATGTCATGTCTAAAACTCATTAGAATTTTAAGGTTTCTTGGAGTTATGATATTTTATCCTTGACACCATTGCCAAAAAATGTTGAAAATTTACCTCGAAAAAAAAAGAAATTATTCCAACATCAACACTTTTTATTGTCATGGTGTTTTTGTATAAAATAATTTGGTTTTTATTGGCTTTTACTACCATTAAAAAAAAAATGAAAATTTACCCCCATAGCAAAAAAAAAATTGATATTGCATCATCAATGCTTTTCATTTTTTGGTTTTTTTTTTTCATGCTTTGTTGGGATTTTTTTGCTACAGATCTTGTTTTGAGTATACAATTCTTGTTTAATAGTTTACATTGTTTTGTGTGAGTTGGTATCATAATGAATGTCTTTGTTTCTTTGTCTATATTTTGTCACAAGCAACCACAACTAATTCTATAAAGACAAAGAACGCTCCCATTGTACTCCACATGCCTAGTGTAAAAGGTGGGATAAACATCCAAGCATTGTTGGGATCAATTTCCTTTATTGGAACTATCATGACTAAGCCTGATACAAAATAGGGCTTGAGTGAAATCAACATATATGTTCCACTTTGCAAGGATGGTAAAATACCCCAAAGCTACATCATGTCTCTTTAAGGAGAATTGTTGGATTAAGGAATCATAGTAACCCAGAAATCTGGCTCATGATTGTAAGGAAATAATTTGTGCATGGGATAAAGCCTTTAAATATTTCAATTACAAAACCATGATTATCATTAATGTTTGTTAGTAGGTCAAATACATTTTTATTTTTCACGACAAAGATATCAAACCCATATTTAATTAGAATCGTGATTCTCATGAACCTGTTGTTTGTAGACATTGGTTGCCCTCGTGGTTTGTTTTTGGTGCTAGATTGCAGTATCAGAACTATGAAAAGCCAAATTTAAATTTTGAATGGTTGTTTCTTCAGGTTGACTTATGTATGTTTTTAGATCCATTAGATAAGTCTTCCTATGGATTTTTGGAGATAAAATTAGATTAATTGATTTTTCTGATTGTGCATTTGTTGTTCAACATTAGAAAGGTTTTATTAGGATCATAATGAATCATGGTGAACTATGGCCTTTAAGCAATCTATTCTATTCTGGATTGGAGTTGGGGCTGGTATTTAGGAAAAACCCTATAGTTCAAAATTTCATTTGGTAGCCCTGTTAGACATATCTATGAGCCAAAACGAGCAATGCAAGCCTAATTTATCCTTTGTCTTGCAGCTTTCGCCACATGCGTTTGAAAGATTTGAGGAAATCACATATATGGTTGTAGTTTTTTTTTTTCATTTTGGTGCTTACTCCATTTATAAAATAAATAAATAATTTGTGAGCCCTTGCAAGATTTGTAGCAATAATATTCAGCAAGTCTAATATGTAGCATTGTTGCTTAGTACCTGCCTCTTATGCAAAAAGTAATTAACATTCAATGTTATTGATGGCAGAAGTTGTATATATATAGATATACATAGACATTGAAGAAAATATTATTTAGAAAACTTTTTAAAATTTTATTAACTCAAAATCAATAGAGAACTGAATGGATATTATTATAAAAATATAGAAATTTTATAGTTATTCACATTTTACTATGTGAGGATCTAAACGAGCACGTTACTTTGTCAAGTTGTGTTGCGTTATTGCATGCATTGAATCCCACCTTAAAATCGATTTGTTGATGGCTCTCCTAGAGTCAGCTCTAGAGGGAGGTTATCCTCCCTCTCATCCCCATCCACTTAATCCTACTGCTCAGGCTTTCAAGAGCCTCATCAGTTCTCTTGGGCCTCCCTGGGAGTGCCCCTTCATCTCCAAATTTGTCAAGAAACTAGATGAAATCTAGGGAATCAAGTTTCCCCTTTCAATCCATCATAAAACTACTCTCTCTTTGGCAGAGCAAGGCCTGGTTGGTCACTTCATTGCACTCTTCCCTTCTCCAAAAACTATTCAAAATTGGGTCAAGCGAAACTGGGCTACAAAAACCCAAGATTAGATCTCCATTCACTTTTGTGGAAGGGGTTTCTTTACATTCTATTTAGAATACAAGGAAGATTGAGATATGATCTTCAGAAATGGACATACTTTATGGATTTAAGGAGTTTATATTTAAACATATGGATGATAGAATTTGATCCACAACTTGAGATTCCCAATGCTATTTTGGTATGGGTGTGTCTCCCCCATATCCCTCTACACTACTGGGAAAATGATTCTGTTAGAGGAATTGGCAATGCATTTGGGAAATATATAGACGAAGCAAGCCAAGAAAAAACTTGCACGAACTCACTTGAATCTATGTGGAAGTTGATCTGAGCAAAGGGACTTCCAGAGGCAGTGAAGATCAAGGTAAATAACTATACACACATCCAACAACTGAACTATAAACAACTTCCCTTTGAATGAAAGGTATTTCATGAATACAATCATTTTACTAATAGATGTAGTAAAAGAGATGCAAAAAATACAATTGAAAACCCAAAAGCACATTGGGAAACTGTTAAATGCAAGAATATAGAGAACCCAAATAAAGTTTCTAACCATGTAGGGTCACCCCAATCTAGATCTATCCCTTTTGAAGGTCATCCTTCTAACCCTCTATTCCTCCACAATTTGGAGTCTTGTAATCCCTCCTCAATAATCTGTTCTCCTCTTTCACTATGAAGGTTGATCCTCCAACTGATCATGAAGAGGGAGAAAATATGGAGCAACGTCCTATTGTCTCCTCCCCATCTCCCCCTTCTCCCCTGAAGAAATCCCTACCTCCACCCCCATATTTCCTCTTCCAGTCTCTCTTGGTCCCTCTCTTACTCCCCAAGCCACCTCTTATGTAGGGCTTATCACTCAAAACAAATTGAAGGAATCACTGGTCTCATCTGAAAACCCCAAAAAAATTGGAAGGAAAATAAATAAGGAAATTCAAGATGAAGTAGATAAAAAGGATACAAAGATGGGAATCTAACATCTAATGGATACTTACATTGATAGATGAATATGAATTAAGGACATGCAAACCCAGATAGGGAAAGACAAAGGACATGTAGTTCCATCTTACAATAAATAATGAATTTTTCTCCTCGAGTTGTAACAATATTAGGCATATCTCTAAATTAAATGCAGTCAAATATCTAATTAGATCTGGAGTCCAATTTTTTTTTCTAATATAGGAAACCAAACTACCTGAAGAAGAAATGACTATAATAATTCAAAGAATATTTTTTTATAGAGTTGCAATCAATGAGAGAGGATCATATGGCGGGATTTGCACTATGTGGAATCAAACAATTATGTAACCCAAAGGTACCGAAAAAAATCACCATTGGATCAAATTAGACTTCTGAAGTAAAAGTATAGGGAAATCCACAACAATATACAATGTTTACGCCCCTCTGCACTATAGAGATAAGGATATTTTTTTGGAAATAATTGGTGGATCAGTTAGTAATAGAAGATAGACAAAATGTTATCATTGGAGGAGACTTTAACTTGGTAATGAATGCAAGAGAAAAGTGTGGGGGATCATTCCTCCTGGATCCAAGCAAAGAAAAATTAGAATCCATAATAGAGGGGGCGAAACATGCTAGACGTTCTCCTAAAGAAAAACAAATTCATGTGGAGCAATAGAAGGATAGGTACTAGAAATATTAAGGAAATATTTTAGATCATTTTATAATCTAATTAAGTCTTACAACAACAATAGGATTACTAACTTAAAAAATCCTTTCAATTGGTGCGTATCATCATAATCCAATCTCATTAATGTTTGTGTGAGTGTTAATTTGGGACCTCTTCCTTTTTGTTTCAATCCTCAATGGTTAGCTATCAAAGATGCTAGGAAATTGATGTAGTCTGCTTGGAAAACAAGAATTAATGGATCACGTGGGTTCATATGGGAATCCAAGTTAAATATGTTCATAATAGCTCTCAAATAATGGGCTAAATCATGCTTCAAGGAACCATCGCAGAGAAAATTTGAGCTACAAAAAGAATTGGAGCAAGTTCAGGATAAATTAGAGAATGGAGAAGACACCAAATAGATGCAAGTTAAGGAAAAATAATTATATTGAGAGCTATACCAAACAAACATAAAAGAAGAAGAAAGTTGGAGGATTAAATCTAGGAGTTTATTGTTACAAGCCGGGGATAGTATAAAACCTTTTCCCATAATTAAAATAATTCTAGAAGAATAAAGATAACAATGATTAATGGAGAAGGAAATGTAACAGTTAAAGGGTAGGCAAAAATTGAGGAATAGGCACATCAACATTTTAAAATATTGTTAACTACAGACCCGAATCCAAATAATTCTGAGTATTTTTTGGTGGCAATGCCAAAAATGGTATCAGAGGAGGACAATGAAGCTTCACTCAAACCAGTGGAGGAAGAGGAATTTCAATTTACAATATGGAGTATGCATCATGGTAAAGCACCCGAGCTAGACAAATTTACCATTTTCTTCTATCAAACATTCGAGGATCTCATCAAGAAATATCTACTCAAGATGATTACATTGTTTCAAATCAAGAACAAAATTGGAGGCAATAAAAATTCCACCTTTCTTTCTCTTATTCCAAAAGAATCTAGAACCACCTCCTTTAATAGTTTTAGGCCAATTTCTTTATGCAATGTCTCCTATAAAATCATAACCAAGATTCATGCAAACCATCTCAAAAGTCTCCTTTCCCACATAATCTTTGAAAATCAAGGGGTTTTTGTTCCTAATTGACAAATTTTAGACAACGTTCTATTAGTCCAATAATCCATTAATTAGAGTATTTCCCAAAAAGATTAGGGATTCATCTTGAAGCTAGATATGGAAAATGTGTTTGACAGAGTCAGACGCTGCTTTTTTCTATTGTTCTAGACAAATTGGGTTTTGACAATAGCTTCGTTGACCTCATCAGAGCTTCCATCCACATGCCCTGGGTTTTGGCAACAACTTTATTGACGTCATCAAAGCTTATATTTGGTTTTACCACTAAACCATCCCAGAATGAGGAGTAATTTTTTTCATACTAAGACATCTAGTACTTGATTAATGCAGGGTAAGGGAAAGTGGTATTTCCTTATGGCTTCCTTGAGCTCTCTATAAAATAAAATACCATCCATTTTCCACTCTTCTTAGGAATTATTCCTAGTGGTGAAACCCATTCACTATCAAAGATTCAATAAATGAATCTCACATCTAAAATCTCTTACAATTCTCCCTTGACTATGTATTTCAAGCTAGGATTCATTCTTCAATGAGGTTTCCTAATGGGTGTAAATTCATATTTGATGTATACTTTGTGTGTACATATATTAGGATGAATTCCTACAATATCCTTTTAATCCCAAGAAAATGTTATTGTGTGATTTCTAAGAACCAATAACAATTTTTATTCTTAGACAACAACAAAATTAGATACGATGTTTAGAGTTTTTGAAGGGAATATTTCCACTTTTAATTTTTTTGCTATTTGATCTTAGTAGTGAGTAAATATTTCCAAAAAATATTTTAAATCAACATAAATTTAAAAATATCAATGTTATCCTTTCCATCTTATTCCTCAATTTTTATAGAAATAGGGTACAATGTTTCCATGTAATTTAAAATAAAAGTGTCAATGCTTGTGGTTTTCATGGCCAAGGTTGTTTTCATGGTGACAAGAGGGTGTGTTATTATTTGAAACATTTCCTCTTATTCTTTTCTTAACAACATCAGTATCTCTATTTCAAGAAGTTTCCTAGCAAGGGGATAGGGGACACATTTGTTTTGAGATTAACCATTTGTGATGGTCATATTTCCTACCTGAGTATCAATATATGCATTTGCAATGGCTATATAAGGTATTTCTAAAATCAAAGGGTACCCATTCATCTTATATTTGGTTTATATTACTATAAAATATATGGGATACTCCCCATACTTAATAAGCACCATTACATTCTATAAAACTCTTCCATGATTTATAATTTCTCTATCTACTACCTGGAGTATGGTAGGTGCGTGTCTCAATAGTTCTTGAATTTGTATCCTAAGCATGGTGTACTTTTCCATAACATTGATCATTTCCCTTAGGTCCACCAAGGTATTATTAATTAGGTTCTTATTAGTACAGGTATCTACTATAGGGGTATCTAGATCTAATGACATGGGGAAATACTTTTCCTTATAGAATATCTACTAGTTTCCTAACCCGTTGACTCTAGGAGAATCCTTGCCCTTTTTTATAAGATTTGTAATGCATTTCTTAGTTCCAAATAGGAGAATTCTTAATATTTTGGAGGATAGGGATCTTGACCCATAAGTTTTTTAGTTTTCTTAAAAGGTTATTTTATAAGGAGGTGTAAGAATGATTAGTATACAACCTTTCAAGATAAGGATAGATTAGTTAAAGAATTGGTTGTTCTTATGGAGGAGATTTGACCTTTTGATAACTTGTATCCTTTATAGGATTTATAATGACAGTATGTGTTGTCATTACCTTCCTGACCTTGAATTTATCCCTAAAGATCCTTAGAGTGTGTTTGATAATTCATCTCATTATTTCACGCCTATTGGACCTATCTATTACTTGGATCAGGTATTCTTTGGGTAGGAAAGTAATATTACTTTAGAACTTGCTAATTATTTATTGTTGAAGCATTATTTTATTTTGGAGGAGATGGGAATAATTCCTGTTGCTACTAGTTGGGAGGTATCCATCTGTATAAAGGGTTATTCCATTAGTAATTTTACATTAGAGGTTGACATGGAAATGATTGAGTTGTTGAGGTTTGTTCTATTACCACCATTAATTTTGCATTACTAGTTAGTTGGTTAATATGATTCCAACGTTGAGTATGCATATGCTTGTTATTCCCAATAAAGTAATAATGATGAGAATAAGGCATAGTTACTTGGAATGGTTGAGCTACTTCTTTTTTTCTTTGATTAAAGAAGCATAATGGCTCCACATTCTCCTTAAATCCTAATATGTAGCCTTAATACCTATCTAGGAAGGGAATTGTTAGTCTCATGTTTCTCTTTACAAATTGCACAAATTTCTATAACTTTAAGTGGAGATTCATTTCTAGCATGTCTTTTTGTGCATTTATAATAAAAAAATAGTTAGAGCTCTTTTTTCTTCTTCATGTTTACTCTTTATTTGCAATGGATCCATCTACATGGCTAATGTGTGTAAATTTCCAAATTTATATCCTCGAAGAAACCTCCTAATTCATTTTTGCCAAGAGTTGGTTAGATGGTTGTGGTGTAACACTTCTACTAATCCTACTCTTCTTCCTTGTATATTTGGAGCAGATTTTGAATACTTTCTTGATGTCTTCATACTCCAACTAGAACATATCATCATTTGCAAGAGGATTAAAAGTATATAATAATTCATCCCTTACACATCGAAGTAAGGCAAGCTTTAGGGAGTCATCATCGAATGTGCAATTGTGAATTATTTTGTAATTGATTTGGAACCTTTCCTCATAGTACTCCAAGGATTCATCCTTTCCTTCATTCATTCTAAAGATTCCATCTCTGGTTTCCTTGGCATTGTAGAAGCCCCTGTGCTTGTCAATGAAGGTTTTCTATTTTTGCTTCCATATTCTAATGTTATTTCCTTTTGCATTCCCAAAAAACCTCAATGTTTATTATTTCAAGGTAGAGGAAAAGAGCTTGAGATTATAAGCATCAAATGTGTATGGCGTAGATCATGAAAGAAACTTAAAACTCAAAAAGGAAAGTGTTAAGGTCTTTTGAAATAGGGCCCAATGAGTAGGAACAAACAAATAAATTTTCTTCATTTTTGTTTTTCCATTAGTTTCCCCAATGTCGAATAAAAATACATTAGATCATTATTGTCCATCTTTAGCCATGGTGTGGTGATAAGGGGATTCACATCCTTTTTAGAAAATTGCAAAAATTCATACTCACTCTCTAGGTAACTTTCAAAATACATTAACAATTGTTTGGATGTATATATCAAAAAAAAATTTATGTTCTCCTTGCTTAGTTGTACCTATTTCAAAAATGTGAGTGCGTGATAAATATATTCCAAATCTATCTCCACACCAAGGCTTGCAATTTAATGAGTTTTTTTTTTCATGAGAAAAAATTGTCTTCTTGTATGTATCTTACAACAACTCGCTAGTAATTGCACCAAAAAGTGATCGATCAAGGAATTGCAACAAGAGTGTTGATCCCCTCATATCACTTCAAATTGTCAACTGGGGAACATGTTACTTCGATGAGGTATGGTGCACTATATCTGTAAAGTACACTACTACAATCTAAGGTAAGAATTAATGCTAACTTGATTATTCATTTTGACAATGAAATGATATATTCTCATAATCAAGCATTTGAGTCCATTTATCTCCACCTTATTCCATTATTGGTGCCTCTAAAAGGCCTCCATTAATATCAAAACCATAACAAGAGGATTACTATTCATATGTAGGGTTTCTTGAGATGCACCCTATAAATAATCTAGCATATCACATACCAATCTCAATATTTTTTATACTAGAGATAAAATGAGCCCACAAAAAAAACTTCTCCTTCATAAACCTATTTGAAACAAATAAGACATGCTAGGAAAATTAAACTATCTTATATAAATTCAAGAATTATTAGAAAATATCACTTACTTAATTACATCATTGTCCAAAAAAATACTATCTTGAGTGATCAGAATTTTACCTCTTACGGCCACTATCTATAATGAACCAATCCATTCTACCATCCTGAAAATATAAGATTTGAAACCATAGAAATAATCAAACAAAACTTAGACTTCGCAAAACATTCTACCATCCTGAAAATATAAGATTTGAAACCATAGAAATAATCAAACAAAACTTAGACTTCGCAAAACATATAATATCATGTTTCTTCAAATTACGGTTACATTTTCAATTTTGGCTACTCTTCTTCGAAACAACATCTTTATATAATAATAAAAATGATCATTTACCTCTGGCTACCGTTACCCATGACAAACCGATATATACTACCATCTTGAAAATATAGAGTTTAGAACCATAGAAATAATTAATCAAAGCTTGCACTTCTCCGAACATATAATTACTATTAACTTTTTAGCTCTGTCCACTCTATCTTATTTTACTGAAAAAAATACAGTCCCTTATATCAAGAAAAAACCCTAAATCCATTTCACTCGTATAAATAATAGTCTCTTTTATTAAAATTGATATAATAATTATATTATGCGCGTGACCCATTCAGTTTACCATACGATCACACTATCAACTAACGCACAATACAAAACATAAAAAACCATTACCCAAAAGAAATGTATTGTAATAGGTATCAAACACCTTATTATTATCTTTGTATAAGTACAAATTTTATGAGTACAATTATGATAATAAAATTAAAATAATTGATATTGAATATTACTTTTTATATTATTACTTTTTAAATATTTCAATATTTTGATTAAATTTACATGCCTATAAATTTGTTTTTTCAAATTTAATTATTTTTTATATATAGTTAATTAATAAAAAATATTTTTAGTTAAAATTGAATTGGTTAATATAACTTTAAGCAAGATTGTGATTTTTTGTTATCTAAAACAAATATTTAAATGTATTGATAAATTCAGCAGCATAAAAAAAAAAAAACCTAAAACATTTAAACTTCCCAAATCAAACAATTTAAACTTATGGTTTTAAAAAAAAAAATTCTAAATTTTAGATATAACAACAAAATCTCAAAAAAACCATCACCCTTTTGTCTATTAATTGTAAATATATGTAAGATAGCCCATTTATGAACAAAATGAACCATAGTTGGTACAGAATATATGTTTTATTTATATATGGGTATGGAGAGAC
>APFE030319893.1:222594-252194 GCA_000404065.3 Pinus taeda
ACTCCGTTTCTCAAATGAATGAAACACGTATCTTTCATAAACCTTTTTGTAGTATCCACCTTTTATAACGTATCAATCCGGTTCTGTCCAAGGACGTTTTTTATTTAGTTTTGTTGTGGCATGATATCTTTATGTCAAATAAAGAACTATTAATTTTATATTTTCTGGTATTTTAGGGAGGTAAAATGTCCAGCCAGGGAATTAAATTTAGATTAGAATTCAATCGAGAAAGCCGAGACGAGATTATAATGTTTTAAAATGGTCTGGTATTCGGCTATTATAATAATTGATTTTTAGATAATCATAATTAATTTTAAATTAATTCTTTTTACTTTATAATTTAATTAATAAAGAAGAAAAGAGGAAAGAAATGATATTGGTGTAGATCCAATTTAATTAATTTGAATTTTAAGAATCTTAAGAGTGAGTAATAATTTATTTGTTTTATTTCAAGGGAAGGGTTATTAAATTTTTATAGTTTTGATAAGTTAAAAGGTTTAGGTGGTTTGTATTGTTGAGTTGAGAGGTTCATCTTACAGTTTAGCATGAAGGAATGAGTATGTATGTTAGTGGGTGTCATTTTTTAAAATAAAAATTAAATAGAACAATAATTCTGGTTATAATAAGGAAAATAAATATGGTGTAAGGTAATTAGAAGTAAAAAAAATGTGTGAATAAGATGTTTAAATCTTACACTTTTCAAAAATATTTTAACAAAAGATTTAAATAAATACATATATAAAGAAAAAAATTGTTTAAAATGAAATATTTTAATGTGGTATATAAAAAGGATATTCAATGTGAATTATCAATAAAATATTTTAATATGAATTAATATTGACATATAATTCAAATATATTAATAATGAAAAGCCATTTTAATTTGCATGATAAAATGTCTACATGTACATGTTATGTAAAATATTTTAATGTCAATTTACATATATATATTATATATCTTTTAAAAAATATTTATATATCAGAAAAACATTAAGCTTTGATGGTTAAAACGTTTATTTGGCCTTATAATATTCTCTATTTAGCATTCAAAAATGCAATTTAAACAATGAAAATTAACACATTGTATTTTGCACTCTAAAAAAGTTTACATGTGAAGAAATTTTATCCGTATCAGTTCATGTTAGATCTGTACGTAAGATAGATCTATGTTGTTAATAAATATTTTGAAATTATAATTTAATGTGAGTGTTGGTAAAACATTCTAAGAAAACATGTTTTTCATTTTCAACTCTCTTAGTATCACAAAGATGGCAAATTATTTCTATCTATGATGTTTTAAGTATTGTTAAACACCTTGTTTCACAATGGAACATGAGAATTTGTTCTTATTTTAACAATGCTAATTTTCTTCTTTATGCTAGTCAAAATAGAGATATACTTTTGTTCATTTAGATAAGAGTTAATCACCTCCTTGTGATATCTTATTTTCTTTTATCATCTAACTCTTTATCCCACCATAATGTGTCCTTGAGTTTAGATGTAACAATATTTCTAAAACTAACATTATTGTCTGGAGTAATGAGATCATTTATTCTTAATCATTTAGCTAAGACTTTGCATCTTTATGCCAACCCCGCTCGAGTTGCAAGTACTTTTTGTTGGAGTTTGAAGAAATCTTAGGAAACCTTTTGTCTTCCTAGTTGTTTATCTTTGTCTTGTGTGTTAAGTATTTAGTCATAGCCTTGATCTCCATGTGAGAAAGATTTACTTTTATGAAGAGGATATGATAGGTTGTATTTCTATTAATTTTGAGAGTATAAATTATAATACAATTTTGGGTTTCTATATATTTCTCCACTATTCCCTAGAGTCACTACAACCCAAAACTGTACAACCATATAAGTTAACAACGGTGACAAGAGTCTCAAAGAGGAGTTTCTTCTTATCCACAATCAAAGGTCAATTGACTTACAATTGTTTTCAAGTCCATAATAAGCTTCACACTCTCAATCTATCATTTTCTCAGTATTGTAGGTCCAATTAAACCTTTTATGAATATCGATACAAAGATATTTGTATGAAGTCACTTCCTCCATGATGTTCTTGTGATACACAATGTTAGCATAAATGGTTATCGTCTTAATTTTATTAGCATTAACAATAATTTCCCTACTATAGAAAAAATCCTGAAGGATTTTTAGTTGCTTATCGAGATCATAGGGACTTCTCACCATAAGCATAATATTATCAGTATAACGAAGAAATATGGTCACTATGCCAAATAAATCTAGGCCGACATAACCTACTTCTTCCAACTTAACCCTCTAACTTGTCAATGTATATGCCCAAAATGGTAGGGAATAGTGGGTAACCTTCTTGACTCCTTATTACTATTAGTTTCACCTAACTAGCCCGAAATGTTTCTAAACTTGTCAATAATATTATCATCAACCTTATGACAACAATACTCAAAATGAAAGGCACTCTTAACTCTTCCAACCTATTCCAAAGGTTAGCCTTGAGGGATATGTCAAAATATTTTCTAAACTCAATGAAACAACATAGGAGATTGGATTATTTTCTTTATAATTCTCCACAATGATCCTAAGCATAACAATTTGATCCATTGTTGAATGATAGCTCCTAAATATAAATTATCTTTTAGCCATAAGAGAGTGTAGGATTTGACAATCCATAATCATAGTAGTGTTGTTTATAGAGATCGTCATCGTGGGTATGGTGTGAGGATTGTGTTCAACATTTTGGGTGGACACTCCACCCATCCTCAAAGACCAAATGAAGTTGAGTGATTAGAAAAGAGTGCATATATGTTTAAATAGGTATAGGAAAAAGAAACATTAGGTGAACGTTAGAATTTGAATATTAGAGTAAATAATATAATTCAAAGGTGAAAGGTGACAATTGAGAAAAATAATAAAAAATGATTTAAAAAAAATCTAGGTGGAAGGGAATTTTCAGAATTAAAATAAAATTATATTGGAAATAACAATAAGTGGGTAGATAAATAACCGTTAAAGGTTAAATAAAGTCAGAAATAAAAATAAACTTTAGGAGAACTTAAGAGATTAGAAAATTTATGAGAAATAATTATAATAGATATGCAAAACAAAAGGATGGTCAGTATATAAGAATGAAAATTGGTTAGAAAGGGTTAATGAATGAACATGAGAGAGCCTAGTCCGATGAATACATGAAAGAGAGTGAATAATAAATAAATACCTCGGAGAATGGCATGGGATTAAATTCAATAGGATAAAATAAATCAAGATGGTATTAAAGAAAAATAGGAACAAAAAGGGGATTTAATGATCAAGGAAATGAATGAGAGGCTTTAAGGAATGACTTAATTTATACCTATATTCAAAATTTAATTTTTTGGATGCTTTTCATTCTACTCGAATTATTTGTGAAGCTTCCGAAGTTGAAAAGTATCCTGATAACTTTAATTACCCTGCAAGTCTCTTATTCATTTCATTAATAACTAAACACCGCCACCTTTTTATTCTTATTTTTATTTAATATCCTCTTAATTTATTTTACCTTGTTGAATTAAAATTCCCCCTTCCCTTTCTCTCGAGTACTTATTTATTATTCATTTTGTTTCCTTCATTAATAAGCCCTTTCTATCCCATTTTCATTCTTATATACTATCATTATTTTCGTTTTGCATATCTATTATAATTATTTCTCATAGGTTTTTTGTTTTCTTATTAATTTCTCATCAACCTTATTTTATTTCTAACTTCCTGCTAACCTTTAATTGTTATTTCTCTACCCATTTATTGTTATTCTCAATATAATTTCGTTTTAATTTTCAATGTTCCCTTTAACTTAAAAATTATATAAAAAAAATGTTTTTAATTCTTTTTCCTCTGCCTTTGAACTTTGAATAATTTAAAAAAAAAAACATTTTTAATTCATTTTCCTTAACCATTATCTTTGCACTTTAAATTCTATTATTTACTCTAATCTTTGAATTTTAACATTTATTTTTCTTGTGCTTATTTAATCATATATGCAATTTTTTCTAATAACTCGGCTTTAATTAGTCGTTGAAAATGGTTGGAGTGTCCATCCAAAATGTTGAATACAATCCTCATATGATGCATACAATGATGATATCCATAAATAGCCATACTATAGTTTTTAGTTATTTTCCATGACTTTCAAGCCATACATTGATCTTTGTTTTTCCAAATTAATTCCATATAACTTAGCTAAAAGGGGACTAATCATATTAATCCTCTAATTATGAGGGTATATATATATATATATATATATATATATATATATATATATATATATATATATATATAGTAGAGATATACTACAATGAGGTTTTGAGTCTAGAGTTGTTAATAAAAAGGCAAGAGAGAAATAAATACATGATAAACACATAAACAAGAACAACACAAGGACACCATATTTTAACCTAGAAAACTAGCTCTATATATTAGATCTACTATTCCTATATTAAAGGAAAATTATAGTGGAGTAGTCATGCCTTGGGAAAAACCATGGCTTATCAAAGCCTAGAGCTCAAGAACCGGCAATGGTAAATTTAGTCTATGATTGCGTAAAATTTACCCGAACTACCCTAAAAGGCCCCACTTAAACTTCACTTAGGAATATTAACTTAGTCCCAATAACTTTGTTGAATTCCATACAAAACATTTACCATCCAAATGAATGGATGGATAACTAACCTTGTATCCACTAGTTTTCTAGGATACCTTTTCTTACATATGGTTCATCAACCATATCACATCCTAAGATCTGACATTCCCGCCCTCAAACTAGCATATGGGTACACTTTCTACCCTCATACCTATTCAAGTGGTCCATTCCACAACTTTATTAGCAATAACTCCATGTGCCACTACACTACAATATGTCTACCTAAATAACATGTCTTACAACAAATTACCTCAAGCTAGCATATGATACATTGTCCACCTCATACTTATTCAAGTGGTTCATTCAACAACTTGAGACCTCATGTGCTATCATCCTAAATGTATGCATAAACAATAGGTCTTATACAACCTTGGGGAATGTGACCTGACTACGACTAAGATTCACAACTTAGACCAAACACTCTAGGGTGTACATGCACTACTATGGTTCTCCATCACATGTTGGATCCTTCACCAATCGTCGAAACCATTGCATCTATCTATGTGCTATCATCCATGTAGTTACATGATATCTCTTTCTTGCCACATCTAATATTGTGTTGATACATACCTTGGGTTAACCTTCCAACACCATTTGCACTCGCTAGATCCACTCAATATCTCATCAACCTAACTCTCAAAATTGAACATAAATATATCCATGCATCATTTAGTAGCCTCACCAATTGTAAGAACCAACCAATGGAATCCATCAATTCCCATGACCTTCTTGGGCATGCCATGAAGCCCAACCAGAATATATTTCATTTGATTATTTCTAGTCACCATAGCTTTCATATACTTGGGCAATATCATTATATCTTCATCCCCATTCTCTTCACCACACAAAGAGATGGCTCCTTGAAAAAACCTAAAGACCAACAAAATGTACAATTGTAACACTCATGGGCATCTTTCTTCTTAGTCTTCAAAATCTTCTTCAGATGCTACAAATTTTACCATTAGTTTCAGCAGTGAATAGAACACTATTCACAATAGATTTGTGATGCTTTTCTTGTATTCATCATTATTCTCCATGCAAGTCTAAGGATTGGAAAATTTATTGACCTTCTCCATCACACTTTCCTGTAACAATATCAACAAAATTGACCTCTTTAAATTTCTTCTTTCTTTGTCACCTTAGGTAAACCACGGTCATCCAAACATGATTACTTCCTTTAGCATGGCCATTCTCATTAATCATTGTGTCAAACAAGCTCTCATTTCCATGCTTGTGCACACTATTGATTTCTATTTTGAAAGGTCAAATATTGAACCAAACCAACCAAAATTTCTAGGATATCCGAGCCACAAAAAAATTCCTCTCAAATATAAAACTAGAACCAACCCAATCCTTGAAAACGTTGTCTCTATGAAATGGATTTTATCATGAGCTTCCACAGAATTGTCAAGATCTAGATCGTCACAACTCTATTCCATTCCACATGAGGTTCAAACCCTTATCATGCAACTATGAGGGATTAAAGCATCACATAAAACATTTCAATTTACATATAACAACAATTTACAATATAAATCAATTTTCACATCCACTTTGGCACTACATATACCAACACCTTGCATTTGATTCGACCCTTGAGGTTTTTCCTCAAAAGTCTCCAATATCCACCAATGTCCATCATAACATCCTTATCATGTGCTAATATTTAAACAAATCTATACGTAATCTACATATATTTTCATCCACCTAAGCCTCCAATCTACTATCAATCTCTAATACTAGTTGTTAGTAAAAAAAAGAGAGAACAATAGAGGGAAAAATGAGCTTAAAATAAAACAACGTAAAACTACAAAATTTACCAATAGAACATCATAATTACATGGAAAAACCAACAATGTGAAAAAGAACCAAGAAAGGTTTAATAGTTTTAATTTATTAGCAAAGTTAAATACGTGAGCTTAAGCTCAACTTCAACTCATCTATATGTGATCCTTCTCACCCACTTATTTTCACCCATTCAGTTCTTGCTCACATATGCCCCTTTTACCATAGATGATTATAAGCCTACAAATAAGCTTTGTTACAATACCTTAAGCTAACACTATGTGTCATTACCATAGTAATCAATACCATGTGCCCAAACTACAACCAAAATATCATAACTCATTTGACTCCTTCTGTAAAATTTGAGAAGCATTGAGAATTCATAATATTATATACTTTAATTTTTTTTTATTTGGTCTCACATCTAACAATCTTCCACTTGAGAGAAAATATAATATTGAGTGGATACTTTTTCTATTATTTCTATCTCCTTACTACTAATTATTTTGCAAGATACCTCTCACCATGTGTTGCATAATCCTGACTAAGGGTCCACAAAAAACTCCTACTTATCCCTTAGCAGAATCTTTATTAACATATTAACTATATTTTCTTTAGTGTGTATTTTCTCCAACTATAGTATCCCATCATCTAGCCCTTGATGAATCCAAAGATATCTCACATCAATGTGATTTATTTTAGAATAACATGTTGGGTTTTTTTGCTAAATGAATGACACTCTAACTGTCACAATGCAACACATATTTTTATTGTTTTGTTCCCAGATATAATAAGAATTGTTGCATTCACAACATTTATTTTCAATCTTCAACGAAAGTTATGTATTTTTCCTCTATTATAGAATGGGCTACTATTTTCCTTAGCCTAGACACCCACGACACTATTGAACCTACAAAAGCATATAAATAACCAATGGTGGACTTTCTAGCGTCCACATCTCCATCCATATTTGCATCTATATAAAACTCAAGCATAGAATTATTATTATTACTAGGACATAAAGAATAATGATTAGTACCCTTGAGATATCTTAAAATCCACTTTACTACTTCCCAATGTTGTTTGTCTAGATTTGCAAGGATTTTTCTCGCTGCTCTCATTACATGTGCAATATCTCGTCGGGTACATACCATTACATACATAAAGTTACAAATTGTTGAAGAATATGGGATTTTATACATTTCCTCCTTCCTGTCATCACAAGGGCACAAATTAGCACTAAGTATGAAGTGCGATGCCAATGGTGTACCAACTAGTTTTGCATCCTTCATGTTGAACCTGTTCAACACATTCGCAATATATTTTTCTTCTAACAACAACAATTTTTTTTTCTATCACAAAAGCCCCCATGCACAATATTTAATATGCTAGACCCAAATCCTTCATTGCAAATTTACTACCAAATTCCTTCTTTAACCTATTAATCATGTTATGATCATGTCTAATAATTACTTTGATATCCAAATATAATAATACTATAGTATATTTTTATTATTCATACCTATTATTATAGACAAAATTATCAACCTCTAGTCTATTAAAATCATGCTCCAACATAAATTAATCAATTTTTTTGTATCATTGGCAAGGTTCCTATCTTAACCCATAGAGGTTCTTCTTCAACTTACAAACTAGGTCCTCTTTAACTTTTACTTTGATTCCTTCTAGTTGGTCCATATAATTCTCCTCCTTTAATAATCCATGAAGGAAGGTTATCTTTACATCTAAGTAATAGCATTCCAAATACGAAGTAGCAACAAGACCAAGAATAACTTTTGCCAATGACATATTGACAACAGATGAAAAAATTTCATTAATGTCAATACCTTCATTTTGGGAAAATCCCTTTACCACTGGTCTTCTGTGGTATCCATTTCTTTCTTCCATTCTTTGTTAGTATCCACATTACGAGTATCCTAAAAGCTATGAGGTTCACCTACATGAGTTAACAAAATATAATTTGAGGTTGGACATATTTGTGAGGCCTATGAGGTCTACTATATATGTGAACCGATTTTGGTGGTGTGTTTTCTGGTTGGATCTCTTGTAATGGTTACTACAAAGTTTATTATTCCTATTGTCCATCATTTGGCACTTGCATTACATCATATTCTAGAAATGGTTACTCAATTTATTGCATTGGTCAGATATTTTTTTATGTTCTACAAACCTATCAACAATTTTTTTGACCTCCATATCACCCATTGCAATTGTCTCGTATTACATAATAGACCTAGGTTACACCAATAACAACAACAATATGCAACTCTGATATCATTTGTTAATAAAAGGAAGAGAGAGATATAAATACATGATAAACACATAAACAAAAATAACACATGGACATCGTATTTTAACCTATAAATTCTTGTGGGAAAACCAACTCCAAACAATAGATCTACTATTATTGGTCCAAACGTAAATTACAATGGAGTCTTTGGAATTTTAGTTAACTACATTACATTATAATACCATGGGAAAAACCATAAGTTATCAAACCCGAGGCTAAAAACTACCAATGGTAAATTGACTCTATGACCAAGTCAATTTTTCCTTACCTACCCTAACAAAGGTTTAAAGAAGCCCTACTTGATCGCTAAATTAAAGAGTTTGTAGATGTGAGGAATGAGAATAATCTCTCCAATTTTTAATATTTATATTTGGTATCCTTCAATGATTTTAGTTTCACTTTTATACATTGGTTAACTCTAAAGTTGATGTCTTCTATTTAAAACTATGAATACTTCCTCTATTGTCGACAACATTAGTGAATTCGCAAAAAAATATTGAAGGAATTCCAATTCCTTAAGGGAATCATATTGTTCTTTAGTTTTACAAGTGAAAAAATGTCTCCAAAATTTGTTAAAATATTGATTAGATTTGTGCAAAAGTTTTATTTTATAGTTATTTATATTTCTCCTTTAAATAGGTCTTTGTATGTATTTATCTTGTCACATTTTAATGACTCATAAGAAGTATCCCAAATGGATTTTGTAGCAATTTTACACCCATTGTCATACCAAAGGTTGGTCATTCTATTTTCCCTTTTACAAAACACTTTGATAGAGATCTTGTTAATGGAAGCAAAGAAGGTTGTCATAAAATTTGGATATAGGTATTCAATATTTGTTCTTATTCGATAAGAAATTTAATTCACTATTTAAATGTTATAAAATATATTAGTTGTATTTCTATTGAAAATCAAGTGTTTTTTCTTATTAGAATTCTCTTCAATTGAGTTTTTGTGCATGAAAAACTTTAGAGTTAGTGCTAAATGACTATAATGAGACTTAGGCTCATGGCCATTTAAGAGGTTGAAAATTATTATATGTTTGTATATAGGAATATCATATTTCACATAATTTATGAAATTGCTACCAAGCTTAGGATACAAATGATCCTACTAGATTTTGGATCCTTCATTACACCATTGTGAATTATTAGATTTTGACAATTGTAGAGCTTGACTAGCTTGAAAACAAACAAATTCTGGACCAATACTTCAAAATTCCTTGTATTTATTAGTTAAAACAAGGTCCTCATCGAGCCCTATACAATTACATCTGGAATCATCACTTAAAATAATAGCTTAATTAATTATTGTTCTAGCATTGATGTGTCCTATGAGAAGGCATTGCCTTTATTTCTCAAAGTATACATATCTTGTTTTAAGGCATTGTCGAGACATGTTTTTATCTAGCTTGTTTTCTTATTAAAAGAAAGAAATAACAATTGTTATTAACATTAATATTAGAAATCTCCATCTAGCTGTACTAACTGAAAGGATCTTTTGTGTGAAATACAACGTGAGGAAAAATGTTATTTTTTATGTAATAAACTGTGGTCTCCAATCCCTCAAGCTTGAAAAGGACTTTATAATCTTCTTTCATGAAAAGTCACGATAATTTCAAGAAAAAAAATAAAAATATCCCAAACATCTATTTATTATTGTTTTTTTTATCTAGTATCTTTTCGATTAAAAAAGATATTTATTTTCTTTTTATCTCATTTTTATTTTTCAAATTTATTTTCTAAAACAAAATCTTCATTAATAAATATTTCTAGCCTTTTTAAATTAAAATTTAAAATATATATTTCTAATTTAAAAAAATATATTACTTTATAATTAATCCATTAATATCATTTAATTTCATAAACAATCGATTATTGTATTAAAAAGGAACCCCACTCTCATACTGCTATACATCTAATGAATTTGAGTCTGAATGCTAATGTTTCATCAAAATGCCACTCAAATCTGCATATCTTGTGTGAGTTATGAGTTGGGGCCATGACCATGACCATGAGGCAAATCAACGTCACCGAGAGGCAACCAAGCACATTCTCCACCATTTTGCAATTTTAATTATTTAAATAATAAAATATTGCAATAGTGTCGAGAGTCATGTTATTGAAGTGTTTTAAATAAAAATATGGTTATCCTTTTCAACTAAACCACCATCATCATTTATTTTATAATAGAGTTTAATATTAAGTGTAAATAAATATACGAAGAACGATTGATCCAAATTCAATTATTACAATTAAATTTATGTGAAACGAAATAATTTACTAAAATTTGAAATTTGAAATATAATATTTTAATAAAAATACACATAATAAAATTTAAAAATTTAAAAATACCTTTACTATTCATATATATACAATTAAAAGAAATATATACTAATAATATCATAAAAGATAAAAGTGATGATGAGAACTGCGCTCTGCAACACAGACTGAATCAACAATGACATTTGTCATCTTTGTCCCCGAACCAGTGACGCTCTTTTGCAGAGGCCATTCAAATCAGTGGTGCCCAATCACTTCTCTCAGCAACTGTCACGCAAGCAAGCTTCACATCCATCCCCTCAAACAACCAATGCCTTAGCAGTCATCAGCCCTAGTCAGAAGTCATCCTCCAACACAGCCACAAATTAAGCAACCAATAGCAAGAAGAAGCCTAATCCCTGCAGGCCCCAAGCGAAAGACACTCCTCTATTAGAAATCCATGCAAAAGAGTTGGGTGCAACATTGAAGAGGATGCAAGAATCTACAATCATCTACAAGTTTATAGGGGGAGGGGGGAATTTAAATCAGTGGTGGCCAATTGTTCCTTGCAGCAACTTCCTGTCACTCACGATGCTCTCCCTGACCAACTGTGTCACTCCATCCAATGTATAGTTCCCAAGGATTCCTCCTCCACCATGGGTGATGATCCTCGTTCCTCCCCATGACAATCATGTACAACCTCCCTTCGTCGAGCCAGCTTGCTAGCCATGCAACATTGTACAAAAGCTGGTACATCAAGTTAAAATGTCCACCTGATGCGAGCTTTTGTATTCCCTATGGGTGATTATGCTCCTCTGCAATTCACAATGGCATGACATCATACCAATGCAATTCCCGATCATTGCATTCTTGAACCTATTATTAATCAGCATTTTAACTCAATAATAGCCATGCCTCGTCCCTCTGCCACCTTTGGACCAACTTTAGCTCTGAGCCATTCCATTTTTATTCTCCATGTTCATGCATTCCCTGGTTGGTCCCACCGTGGGAGTCTATTTGATCTCAAGACAATGGAGAACGGTAGTTGCTCTTCACCTTGTGCAAAGCTCCCTCATTCTTGTGGAATTCTCCTAGTTCTTCTGGGGAACAAACCATCTGGCATATATAATTCTCTAGTTCCATCTCACCAACAAATGTTGAAGGCTAATTACGACACACATACTTTCTTAAGAGCTCGAGTCCCTGTGGCGATAGTGCATGTCTTCCTGGAATTCAATAACTAGGGTAGTGGCATTTCTATAATAGTTTCAAGATTAACAACTTAAGAGATTATTGCCTAGAATCAAGAACTAAAATTTACATCTAAGCTTCATGCATTCCCTGGTTGGTCCCACCGTGGGAGTCTGTTGGATCTCAAGACAATGGAGAATGGTAGTCGCTCTTCACCTGGTGTAAATATCCCTCATTCTTGTGGAATTCTCCTGTTTCCTATGGGGAACGAACCATCCGGCATATATAATTCTCTACTTCCGTCTAACCAACAAATGTTGAAGGCTAATTATGACACACATAGTTTCCTAAGAGCTTGAGTCCCTCTCGCGATAGTGCATGTCTTCCTGGAATTCAATAACTAGGGTAGTGGGATTTTTATAATGGTTTCAAGATTAACAACTTAAGAAATTATTGCCTAGAATCAAGAACTAAAATTTACATCGAAGCTTCTAAACCAAAATAGGAATTTTGTGTGTCATGATTCGCTACTAAAGGAGAAAATTATGAGAAGGAATTTATTGACACTTCTTCAACTTAAATTTAGGTTTTTAGATCTTTCCCACTTATTGTTTCAATGTTCACTTGATTGCAGAGTCAATCTCATAATACTCTGCACAAAACAACTATTCCATAGCTACGTTGACCACAAGTTTGACCAATGAAACATGCTTATCTTGTGAGTTTCCACTTATGGCCAGTGGGTGGATATCCATGTAGGTGACATTTGGAAATTGCTCATGTGTCTTGGTTGTTCTCTAATACATGTGAACCTATGGAACTTTGGATTTGGATGTGGAAATTCAAGTTCACTACAGAAAGTGCACATTTCAGTAGCTATAGTATATTTTAAAGCAATTTTCTAAAGAAAACTTATATTTTGAGTTGTTTATGGATCATTACCTTTTCATTGTAACTTGAATGACCTAGATGACCTTTAATTCATAAACCAGAAGGAATGAAGTGAAAATGTGTAACAAAATGGGTAAAAAAAAGGAAAAATGGATTGTCAACAGGAGGAAAATTCATAGGTTCAACAATCACATGTCATAGACTATGAAAACACGACATGTATATGTCACATATGTTTTTAGACATGCCATTTACGATGTGCTTTCCCTAAAGCAAGGAGGAATCCCAAGAAGAAGAAGAAACAATCTAATAATACAAGAGGATGACAATTTTTAGAGCAATATTGTCCTGAGGATGAAGAAGATGAAAAAAATGAATGTGCTCTTGACCAATAAGAAATGAGTGACAAAGGCCTATAGGGTGTTGCATAAGATGGTTGCATTGGGATATAGTCAAAGTATGTTAATATTTAATAGGAAGAAAAGGAACTCATGGTCTCTTTGACATTAGATAGAGTCGGGGGCTCAAAAAGAGCTCATGTCACAGATAGTTCTGATTCTGGTAAAGAATCCCCCCATGCGGGTCAAGAACTGGCTTTGGTTCTTGTTGAACCAAATCCAGATGGTTGGAAAAAAGTGCAAAAGCGAAAAAGGAAAAGAGAAAATATTAGCACTAGTGAGTCATAATAGCTACATGCTCTTTAATTGTTTTTTTCTAGTTTTTTCTGAGGTTCCTTGACTATCCATGGAATTTCATGCTATTTTCAGATTTTTATGTACTCAAAATATATTGTCTAATCCTATATGCATACACACCAAGTGTGTCTACAAAATGTAATTTTTTATTTTCATTAATAGAAACTACAGTTTTTTCTTAAGGAAAAAAAACTAGACATCATAAATTTTTCCATCAAACTATGGCACCTGTTGCCACTTGTTGTTGCTATTATCCATCTCAAAGGAACAAACTATAAACACCTAAAGCCTCATAAAACCTACTTTGATACCAATATGTTGGAGAGGAAACATTGTATGTGTAGAAAAATCGAGTGATCTAGAGTCTAATGAAGTATAAAATAGAGTACAAAATAGTGCTAAAAGCAAAGTATTTTGAAATTGTTATTTATGAAAAGAACCCAAATTCATATTGCGAACTAATTTCTATTACATTAAGTGTTATTGCACATTCTATTCATCTTCTTCTCCACTCATACCCTGTACTTCTCTTCTACATATAAAGATGAAACAACTCTACAATTTGAAAAACTTCATATCAAAATATCTTACCATTATAGTCATATTCATGAAATTACCATTGACTAACTTGATAAAATATATATGGAAGGCTACACAATTGTCTTTGGTAGATAAGTGAAAGACAAGAGAAGTTTTCCAAACTGTTACATAGATGAGTACAAGGCATTTATTTCAGGCTATTCATCAAGCTTATTTTCAACAAATATGTGGGGTGCCTTGCTAATATCAACACATGGAGAAAGGAGCTTGGAGAGGATATTGGTGGGTACCAAAAACATCAAACCACTTAGTTAAGTATCCACCCGATAAGATGCAATGATCAATAAATGGAATAGAAGCTTTCAAAGAATAGGTAGGATTTCCCTATTGAAATGTAATTATAATGAAGTTGTTATTTAGATACATTGGAATTACTAAAGGTAGGATTATGAAATAAAAAATAAGTTACCTTGCTAAACATCTACCCTTCATATGGGGGAGACAATAAAAAATGCTTAAAACCATGTCTACTAGAGGATGGAAAAGATGTTGCAATTTGCATGGGGCGAGATGAGATAGGGTACTTAGTGTTTCATGTTGAACTCATTAATTGGAATTCACATATCTCATGTGTTTTTTCCGAGGAATATGGCGTAAATTTATTAATGAAAATAAAATTACATGTTGAACTGGCTAAAAAGTTGCATCATCAAGTCAGAGACCAAATGATAAACAGAAACGAGCAGAAAAATATAAGATAATATACATGATGGGAAAAAGTTGAGCTTTTCTCCTCTTCTTTTTCCCAACACTTCGCCATTCCCCATGGGATGGCACTCAAGAGACAAGATCAAGATGATTCCCTACATCAATTTTCGCATTTTCCTTGTCTGAGTCTGAATTATCAGATGAGTGAATATGCTTATTCCCACTGATGTCTCCATCATCAAGAATAAAGTCTACTTGTCCCGGTGATTCCGAGATTCTATTGGGTCTTGTGGGGTTCCCCCCTGTGCTTCAGGTTCCATAGGAGTAGTTATTCCCCTGTGAAGATGGTTCAGCCCCAACTTCGCCCTCCTCCTCTTCAGGTTCTAGTGGGGGATATTTCCATCCTTTGGGTTTTTTCCCAAGAATATTTTTTCTTCGAGTGTCTTTTTTAGCTTCTAGACACAAGTTGTGTAAGTTCCCTGTTTGCCTACAATTCCTACATCTGAAAGTTGTGTTCTCATAATCCAAAATCTGGGTCCAAATCCTCTTGTTGTGCATTAGGTCGATGCTGTTTGGAAGGCCTTTGTTGAGGTCTACTTCAACACATATACATGCATAAGTGAAAATCCTTTCCTCTATTCTTTGGGAATCAGTGTTTATGAATTGTCCTAAACTGTTGCCAATGCCAGGTAGAACCCTATCATCCCAGAAATGAAGGGGGAGATTCTGCATTCGAACCTAGACCAGCATTATGGAGACAACCATAGTGATTACTTCAAAGTCAGGGAACAAGGGATTAGTGAACAGGCCAGTTGAACCCCATAATCATGGTCCTTCCTGAAGGATTTTATCTCCAGCTTCAGGAGATGGGAACTTTACAATAAATAAACCTTTTGAGCAGAGGTGTATATCGCATTCTAATGACCAGTTTGTTAAAATCTAGTGGAAGAGCTCTGGTTCAGGCCAGAAGTAGTTAAAACGACAAATAATTACAAGGGATTCATAAGAGGCGCGATGCTCATCAGTTTCTGGCATGTCTATGCTTAATTTTGGGGTGTAGTTCAGTTGCTCCACTATATATGGGCTTCGAGTGTTTCTTACCTGTTTGGATGGTTCAGAGGCTGTCTTTTTCCCCTGAAGAATGTTCTTGAATGTTGGTCCCCCATTTGTGTGCTTCTGTTTTGATCCTAATCCTATTTTTGTTTGCCCCCCAAACCTGTTTTACATTTTGTTGTAGCGCCACCACATAATCTCAGATTGAGTGTAATGGTGGAAGCAACAAGGATATGATACTCCTTCAAAGCTTAGTGGTCTGTAATACTTTTCCTTCGAAGATAAAATTCTCTGAATGGGAGGGTATCTAAATTTTTCCCAGATGTTTTGCTTCATATCTATCACTTTGTTTGTATTTTTTACCCAGAGCAAACGAAGACCCTGTAAATGATTTTAAAAAGATTTGGAAATAAGTGGAACTTACCAAGTTCCCAAATCCCAACTGTCTAAAATGGTCGCAGATGGAACAAAGTTCAGGCCACCACCATCGGACGTAAAACCAAAACCTGAACTGACTGAAGCACGGGAGGGCTAATGTTCGATCTAATGCGCAGGGACTTTGGCCATTCCAGTGAACCAACAGTGGCTATAGTAGTTGAAGCCCACCCGCCTGTTGTGGAAATCTAAGCTCCCAACGATGTCATGAAACCCCAAAATACTGTATCCTTTGCAGTGCGAGCAAAACTGTAATCCCTCAGTCTGTGCACACTGGCAACCACACCGCACCCCATGGCCAACTGTCACGCCCCCAATATTTTTTTCTGTTTATTGGAGGGTGCGGCACCACCTTACGCCGGGTTCGGGCGTATGTGGGCTATGCCTTCGACTTCCAACACCAATTTCTGCCTGCTAAATTAGTGTTAACTTTAACTTCATAACATCAACTTCATAAACCGAACACTTCAACTTATGACCGATTTATAAACATGAACAACAATATAATTCGCAATTATATTTCTTTGTTTACTTACAATTCGTTCAATTATAAAAACCGCAGCAATAACATAAACACCAATGTTGTGGGAGGGGGCAACTCCCGGCCAAATTGCACCCTCAATCTTTTATTACTTTGTCAAATTCTATTACAATACGTGAACCTTACGGCCTCACGGTTTTCTAACAGGCCTGCGGCCAACACGATCACCGGATCGTTTACAACTTCGCCCGCACTTCGTGCGTCCTCCGTTCGACCCAACCAACCATACAATACCGTTTCCTTATAACTGTGGGCGCATCGCATACGCCTTGCCGAAGTTGGCAAATACCACAGTCCCGTAGTGCTGTTGTGCGCACCGCGTGCGCCTTTGTTCACCCGACCTCTGTCCGCAATTACCACTGCGCCTTAACCGACCCCTGCTCCGCCTTCTAACCGAGATCTGTCTCACATTTCGCACTTCTGCGCTCTTGCTTGACTCCCCGTTCGAAGACTTGAGATCGAAGACCGAATTCGAGTTGATTGTCTCAATAGTCAAGTGCGCTACCATATATATATGGTTCCACCGCCTATTTGGGAGGGGTGTCGACTTTGCCAAGCCGACCCCCAAATATGTTTTAATGATTGTCCGCCACCCCAAGCCGACTCGTCCAATCCTCGAACCGTCGTGTCTCTTCCTCTTCGCGGGTCGGCCCTTGTTGTACAACGCCGCCCACGCTAAGAGGCTATAAGCTCGCCATTCACTTCGCTCGATTAACTTGCGTGCGCGTCCTTCCCTCATCAAACCGCCATGTTGCTATCGTTCGTGTTGAAGTTGCCACCGTGTCGTTCGGCTTCGTGTGAGTGTACATGCCCCACCGTTCGGTTCGCTGTTCGTTCGGGCGGGCGGGCGCACTACCGTGTCGCCCCGCCCATCGTTCGATCCACGTCCTTCGTCGTGTCCCTTGCTATTTGATTCGGGCGGTCGTCGCACAACCCACCCTTTGCTGCCTGTGTGTGTGCCTTCGCTCCACCGGTCTGTTCGCTTTGTTGATCGTTCGGGCGGTTGGGCGCACTACTGTGTCGCCCTCCGCCATCATTTGGTTGTTCACCCGCTTCCCCAATCGGCCAACTTCCTTACATGTTCGGGCGTTCACCATATGATCCACCCTACTGCCCGAGTTTCGCCTTCACCTCACCGGTAATGCTGTTTCGTGTGCCACGCCCGTGCCCGATCGTGCACGTTTCGTCGAGTCGAGGCTTGCCCGCCCATCGTGTGGGTCGCCCGCCCGTGCGCGAAGTGCCCGATTCCTCAGGGCGTAACATCCTCCCCCACCCTATTCTGTTGTCGTCCCGACAACATTCCGTCCGGTGGTCCTCCACCGAATTCTGCCAGCAGTCAATAAGTAGCCTCATCTACGATGATCTCCGTTCGGCCACTGGGCTTGTGTGTGTAACTTTGAGCAAGTGTCACACATTTCAACTTATGTGTCCACACTTACTTTTCCAGGTCCCTGCCCAAGTTCATGGGAACCCCCAATTTCCTGCTACACACGGGACCATCCTACCTGCCCAATCATCTTGCGGGCTCACTGCCTTGAGCAGTCAACAATGAGCCCTGCCTCCCATCTCATTAAGAAGATTTCAAAGAGGACGAGCCAGGCGGCTCTCCTTCACTAATCAATTCAATCCATTTGTCTGGATCCTCAACTTCCATCCGCCGTAGGTATGCTTCCCGGTCTTCCTTTTGGATGCTCGGTCTCACATACACATCATCTTTGTCGTCCTCCACCATCTCTAGCCTTCTTGATAATTCCAAGATACTATCCGAGAGCGACTGGATGACCAAATCTTGTTCAGCAAGTTTTGCCTCCATGGTAGACAACCGTTCATTTTTCTTTTCTCTGTCCTCCATCTGCATTCCCCCCAGCTTATGATGTGTCTTAGTCACACCCACGGTAGGAATACCTATGGGTACGTCCCTCTCCCATCATAAATGAAGAGTTTTCTTAGATGAGGCACCACCATGGCTTCGAACTGTTTCATGAACTCCATTCCTAATACTGCTTCATAGTCATCGATTCGTACTATGGTGAAGTCAACCTTTCCGGACCACTCACCAAGCATCGTGTCCACTTTTTCTGCTATGCCGAGGATTGCTGTCGGGGGAGAGTTCACAGTTTTCATATGTGCTTCTATCGGCACAAACTTTAAACCCAACCTCCTCACGGTGTCCTCGCTCATGAAATTGTGTGAGGCCCCACTGTCAACCATTGTGAGCACCTCGGTTCCACCAATCTTCATGTTCACGTATTCCAGTCTGTTCCTCTCAGGATTCTTCCTAGAGGTTGTTTCTGTTGTGGCAGAGGCTCCGAGGATCTGCATCATCCCTATGGAAGTATTGTCCTCTTCTTCCTCCTGAACAGTAGCGGTCACCTTTGGCTTAGAAGGACAGTTCTTCGCCATGTGTGGCCCTGCACACAACCAGCACTTCAAAGGCTTTTTCTCCCTTGGTGAGTTATCTGCTTTTGAAGTGTCTTCCTTTTTCTTCTCTTTCGGTTTCTCAGACTTCTTTTTCTCATTAGAAGTCTCGTCGTAATGGTCTACGAGCCTATCGACCGCAGCGAAGGCTTCCTCAAGTGTCCTGATCTTCTGCCTTTTCACCTCATTCTGAGCCCACGGCTTCAACCCAATAATAAAATTGAAGATCTTGTCTTTTTCGGCCATATCAGGAAGTTCCAAGACTGCGCTTGAGTACTCTTGCTGGTAGGTCTGTAAGCGCCCCGTCTGTTTGATGAATTTGATCTTGGTCCTTGCCTCCCACGTTTCGTCCTGAGGGCTAAAGTGCGACTGCAAGGCCTTCTTCATATCTTCCCATGAGGTAATATCATCACCACTACCATTAGCAATTTGATCTGCCCTCCTTCTCCACCACATTTTGGTATCGTTAGTCAGGAACTGCACAGCTACCTTGACCTGTGCTTCTCCTTTAGATAGGTTTAGCCTCTCTAGATACTGCTCCATGTCCCATAAGAAATTCCCAAGAACCTTCGCACTCCTCGTTCCGTCATACGATTCTGGTTCTTTGACTTTTACATGGGGCACTCCCCCACCTGAGTTGTGCCTCACAACCCTTTTTAACACCACGATCTCATCTCTGGCCTCTTCAAGAGCTTGATTGGCTTTGTCGAGGTTTTCCTTCACATTCATGAGCTCTGCCAGCCCTTGATCCCTCGCCTCCTCGACCTCCTTCATTCTTCCTTCAAGTTGTGTACACACGAAGTCGGTGTACTCGAACTGCGTTTTGAGCTCGTCATGCTGCGCTCGGAGCTCCTTAAGTTCCTCTTTTATCCCTGAGATGGTCTCCCGTTTCAATGAATCCACCTCTTGATTCCAAGAGTTTTCCAGGCTATCCATCCTCCCGAGTACCTTGTCAATGAACTCTGTGTTCTTCATTGCATGGTTAGACCCGGCTTGAGAATTGGCTGCCATTTCTTTATTCCTCTGTGACCTGGTTCCGACCATTCACCACCTGCAATTCTGCGTAATCAGCTCTCCAACCGAGCTCTGATACCATCTGTCACGCCCCCAATATTTTTTTCCGTTTATTGGAGGGTGCGGCACCACCTTACGCCGGGTTCGGGCGTATGTGGGCTATGCCTTCGACTTCCAACACCAATTTCTGCCTGCTAAATTAGTGTTAACTTTAACTTCATAACATCAACTTCATAAACCGAACACTTCAACTTATGACCGATTTATAAACATGAACAACAATATAATTCGCAATTATATTTCTTTTTTTACTTATAATTCGTTCAATTATAAAAACCGCAGCAATAACATAAACACCAATGTCGTGGGAGGGGGCAACTCTCGGCCAAATTGCGCCCTCAATCTTTTATTACTTTGTCAAATTCTGTTACAATACGTGAACCTTACGGCCTCACGGTTTTCTAACAGGCCTGCGGCCAACACGATCACCGGATCGTTTACAACGTCGCCCGCACTTCGTGCGTCCTCCGTTCGACCCAACCAACCATACAATACCGTTTCCTTATAACTGTGGATGCATCGCATACGCCTTGCTGAAGTTGGCAAATACCACAGTCCCGTAGTGCTGTTGTGCGCACCGCGTGCGCCTTTGTTCACCCGACCTCCGTCCGCAGTTACCACTGCGCCTTAACCGACCCCTGCTCCGCCTTCTAACCGAGATCTGTCTCACATTTCGCACTTTTGCGCTCTTTCTTGACTCCTCGTTCGAAGACTTGAGATCGAAGACCGAATTTGAGTTGATTGTCTCAATAGTCAAGTGCGCTGCCATATATATGGTTCCACCACCTATTTGGGAGGGGTGTCGACTTTGCCAAGCCGACCCCCAAATATGTTTTAATGATTGTCTGCCGCCCCAAGCCAACTCGTCCAATCCTCGAACCGTCGTGTCTCTTCGTCTTCGCGGGTCGGCCCTTGGTGTACAAGGCCGTCCACGCTAAGAGGCTATAAGCTCGCCATTCACTTTGCTCGATTAACTCGCGTGCGCGTCCTTCCCTCATCGAACCGCCATGTTGCTGTCGTTCGTGTTGAAGTTGCCACTGTGTCGTTCGGCTTCGTGTGAGTGTACATGCCCCACCATTCGGTTCGCTGTTCGTTCGGGCGGGCGCACTACCGTGTCGGCCCGCCCATCGTTCGGTCCACGTCCTTCGTCGTGTCCCTTGCTATTTGATTCGGGCGGTCGTCGCACGACCCACCCTTTGCTGCCCGTGTGTGTGCCTTCGCTCCACCGGTCTGTTCGCTTTGTTGATCGTTTGGGCGGGTGGGCGCACTACCGTGTCGCCCTCCGCCATCGTTTGGTTGTTCACCCGCTTCCCCAATCGGCCAACTTCCTTACGTGTTCGGGCGTTCACCATATGATCCGCCCTACTGCCCGAGTGTCGCCTTCGCCTCACCGGTAATGCTGTTTCGTGTGCCACGCCCGTGCCCGGTCGTGCACGTTTCGTCAGGTAGAGGCTTGCCCGCCCATCGTGTGGGTCGCCCGCCCGTGCGCGGAGCGCCCGATTCCTCAGGGCGTAACACCAACCCATCTGCACGAAACAGGGCTCCGCAGGGAGCCGCAACAACTATCCAGCAATAAACACATTCAACGTACGCTATATGAAGTTCAACTTTACCTTTCAGTTCCAAGATAGTGAGCAGGTCAGGGGGAAACGGAAGCCCTGGAGTCCCAGCCAGAGCGATGAACCAGATATTCGAAATTTTTGGGGGAAACGCAGTGTGAGACCCCTTGCCCCAAACAGTAGAGGGACAGAGAGCGCTGCCACCCACACCATTGTTCTTCCCTGCCACACCGCAGCCGCCCACAGCGGCCCCCGACCCATCCGCAGGAGGAGAGGAACCGGAAGCACCCACTCCAGGCGGCGGTAAGATGCATCTGCGAACCGGACAGGTGGAGTGAGGGTCTCGTGTTGGAGGGAGACCGAGAAGAAGGACCATTTGGGATTGTCTGCGTGTCCACATTTCTTTAAAGAAACTGAAGCTTTGTGGTCTGATGCCTCTGGCTCGCGTTTATCCTTTGCGGCCACCGACGAGCCAAAACTGGATATCAGTCCCAACTCTGCGCTTCCCCGCAGCGAAAACTTAATGCTCACCGCTGCCATTTTTAACCTTTTTCAGTGTGTGTCATTTCCCACATATCTCATGTGTTATATGTGAATTTTTTATAATTAATGTATTCTATATTTGGCACTTTTTGAATAGAAGTTTCGTTTAGATTAGTTTATTCATCTACTTTTCATATATGTATTCAAGTTATAACTTGATAAGCCTTTCATACTTATATTAAAAAATAATATCTAATTCAATGTTATTTGACTATGTATGTATATATGTATGTATGATTATTTTTTAAATTAAAATGATAAATTTGTATTTATATGCAAGTTTAATTTTGGATCACAACAAATACATTAGGTAGTATATAGTCATATCTACAAAAAAGCATTTTGAGTTTTTTTATCCAAAAAAATTACCATTTTTTAGAGACTCCAAACTAAACAAAAAAAAAGGGAGTTTTGTAGGTAAATGCCTTACAAAACTGATAAAACTGACCCACCAAAAAAATAAAATTTATATGTCATAATATAATTGATTGATAATGCAATCTTTAGTAAATGTCCATTGCCAATCCATTTAGCTCTAATTAATAGGAGAGAGTCTTATTCAGCGATTGATCTTTAAACCTTCAGTTTTTTATTTATACCCTTCATTAGCACATAATTCTGCATCATTATTGAGATCATGAAGAAAATGAAAATATACTATTGAAGAGAACGCTTCTATTGTTTTCCTAATTCTTTTCACAAGACTCTCTAATGTTTTGTCCCTCAGAAAGGAGCCATTCACCAACTGCTAAATAAGGAGAGAAAAACTACATAATTTTCTTTAACTAACTGAATCCCTAATGAAAAACTTAAGTTTTAACCTGATGCAATACATCCTAGGCCCGCTTTCTCAAAGCTACAATACACTCTTCCCCTTTTTCTGACCCCTAATACTCCTAAAATATTTTAATGTTAATTTATTATCTAATTTATTCCTTTACCATCCCATAAACATAAACAGAAGCTAATGATTATGTGGTTTTCCTTTTTATAACCTATTTCATCACTTGTTTGATATCAATTTTATTTCATGGAAAATAAATTTAATTTTTTTTACCGATCTACCAGGCAGCTATTATCACTCCGAAAGAATCAATCTTAATGTACAAATAATGGAACAGCTATGCGATGTACCATCTTTTATTTTTGTTTGAATAATTTATAATCTGTTATTTATGTAATGGGTTTGCTGACAATCAAGGTTAATTTATCTACATAATCTCCAACATTTTTGCTTTGGCGGATTATAAGCTTTACTTATATGATTATTTTGCATAGAAGTGTTTGTTTATAGGTTTGGGTTTGTGGATCTGATTGCTTATATATCTTCATCCATTTAGTTAAAAAAATATACTTCTTCATTTTAAAGCATGAGCTGGGGATTTAATATATATTTTTATATTCATAGTTTATGTAAAATAACGAAGTGTGGCTCAAAATGTATCATTGTCTTATAAAAAAAATTGTTTATCATTTTAATCGTTTTAGCTGCAAAGAAGGTTGCTCTCGAAGAAAGAAGAAAGTAATATGTCCCTTCACATCCTAATTCTTCATTTTGTTTTTGTAGTGGAGAATGTACCGATTCCACATGTACAGGAAGGAAGATGTAGTTATTGCTTATATGCAACAACTGGACTTGCAAACGGCTGCAATGTATTCATCTTACCAGATGTGTAATGCGAGAAAGGTTATATTTACATTACTCTTTCTTTCTCTTTTGTTTATAAGAAATAGGTCAGAGTACGTTGTATTATTAATATTTAGTGGTTGACCTCAGGTGAATACGGTGTTTTCAGATGCTGAGGGTGATGATGTGGCATCTACAATTATTTAACAAATCTCAAGTTATGCAATCAGCAAACTTATTATAGGATCACCTTCCAGTAATGTTCTGACAAGGTAATATTTTTAAAATGCGAAATGACTAAAAATAGATGTAAATATTGTTCGACACTTTAAGGCTTAAGGGGTTTATGGTTAAATTTGATTTTGAAATTTAAAATTAAACTTTATTGTAATTTGGTGAGAATTTATTTTAAAAATATTTAAATCTTATATTAAATTAAAGTTAAAAAATTTATCTAGAAGTTGAAAATTAAACTTTTTAAACTTAATGTAATTATGTCAAATATTGAAGTCTATTAAGTGCAAAAATATTGCTATTACAAGTTGTTTATAAACCAATTTTTCAATAAAATATTTATCAATAATTTAATACTTTAATTACCTTGAACTATTACAATCATATACAAAATATACGAGATATAGATATAATATTAAAATTAAGTATATATATATTAAATATATTGGTTCGTCATTTATGATCTGCAATTTAATTGTTATAAATATTTTTTGTTAAAGAAGAATTCTTCACTATAATATATTGTATTAGATTTATAAGATTAATTTCATAAAATTTTTTTTTTTAGCTAAACTCATTTTAAAAATTGTTTATTACTTCCCATTTATTTTTAATTTACTTCAACTTACTAGGTAATCCAACATTAATTGTTGTGGTAATTTCCTCATGAGTTATATGAGTGCATATCAACTTGAGAATTGGCATTGTACTTTTCTCTACCCGGAAAGCTCTTTGATTATAAAACACCATCAATCTCACATTAAAGACATAACACACCTTTCACATTGAAGACATATTACACATAGAACAAGTTAACAATCTTCAATTTTTTTGGAAGCAATTAAATATTTTAGCTATTTTTTTTAAATATATGTATAAGAGATCATTAAATAATCCACGAAATTTCATTCTAATTTATTTTCCATTTATTTAACCTATGACAACTATTATTTAGTATGATCATCTATTTATGTTTTTATATTAATTTTCAATGATTTATATCAAAAAAATAATACTTTATTAATATTTATATATCTATTTTGATTATATAACAAACATTATTAAATTATACTCAACAGAAGTAGTAAATATAGAATTAAATAAAAAATAATAAATGAAATATTAAATATTAAATTATTTAATTATTATGTAGCTCAAATACTAATATTAATTAATATTAATAATATTGTTGGTAGTAAATTGTGCCTAAAATAACATGACATAATATAATGAAAGAACTAACGAATTTTGTATTAATTCTCTTGTATATAACCATTTTGATTGATAATTCTTTTAGCTATTTGGAATCTATTATGTTGAATTTTATTTATAGAGAAACTCATCAAAATTACATATCGTCGAATTCCATCATTTTATCAAGATTCTAAGTAAGATATTACAATAGATTCTAAGTAAGATATTACAATATATAAATAGTTTGAGTAAAGAAAACATTTAAATTTTATAAATTAAATATTTTAAATTTACATTTTGAAATTTTGTAAAATAAATAAAGGTTTAAAAATCTAAATATTTAAAAATCTATACTCTTTAAAATTGACTAATAAAAATGTTTCGGTAAAAACTACCTTAAAATAATCAGCGAAGTTTTCAAAGTACCCTATTAGTTTGATTAACGTCATTGAGTGTTATTTTAAATTTACATTTTCAAATTTGTAAAATAAATAGATTTAAAATTCTGAATATTTAAAAATCTATACTCTTTAAAATTGAGTGACAAAAATGATTCGGAAAAAACTACCTTAAAATAATCAGCGAAGTTTTCAAGTTACCCTATTAGTTTGATTAATGTCATTGAGTGTCGAGTGATAATTCTATTGGACATGGGAGGAAAGGTTGATTAACAAAGTTGTTAGTTTGATTAACGTCATTGAGTGTTGATGAGTGATAATTTTATTCGACATGGGAGGAAAGATTATAAGGAAGAAAGATAATGAGAACACATTTGTTATTATTGTTGTTTAAATACTAATAACCATAGTAGAAAATAAGATAACAAAGAAAGATCATATGGGGAAAAGAATACAAATAGCCGCTTAATATGTGCTAAAATGGAGTAAGAGAAAAATAATTTTATTTTATTTGTTATTTTTAATTTTCAAAGTGGTTTTTTGTTTTTCCAATTTTTAATTTAGATGAGCAATATTTTAGGCATATCAAATAAAGGCTATCCAAACAATTTTTTATTCATAAAAAACAAAATTCCTCCAGCCCAATTTCAATTTAGACTAAATACAAATTATAAAATTAATTATATATTATTTGTTTAATTTTCTTTATTATATTAAAAAAAAGTTAAAAAATTTATTAATAAATAAAACATAATTAACAATATTGTATTTAAAATGAATATAAAAAAAAACTACCAATACTTAGGTTAGGTACTTATATCCTATCCTAGAGGATTCTTTTTCCAACTATCTATAACATAAATGATAACCCACTCCCCGAGCCAATGATGTGTAAATGAAATGAAATATGGTCCGCTGTTGTTATTGACCCGTGTCTTTTCGACCATTCATACTTGTTAAACACCCTGCCTAAATGGTAGAAACAAACTTGGAATCTAAAATTGCTTAGACTTGGACTGACCTAATTAAAATATAGTGGATACTTCAAGTAACAATTGGAAAATGCCTTACAATATAGATAAAGTTTCCGATTGTTTATTATAAATTTTGGAATATCTCGAAAATTTTGAAATATTAAGAAAGTTTCATCTATATGCTTTGGTTTTTGTCATATGTTTCTCAGTAACGTCTTCCAACTTTAGCGGTTCTCATAACACTGAAGGGATAAATTCTTTTCCGTCACTCTAGGTAGGCTCATTTTTCACGATCTGTCTCATTCTCACATACAGATAGACTTATTTTGTATGAGCTTTTCTATTCTCACGACCAAGAGAATTCCCAAGATTATATAATATAATCCCATTTCATTTCAAACCAAGTTGCAAGCACTATCTTGCAGCGATCTTTATGTTGATTGCAGAATTAGAAAATAGAGTATATAAATATAATCCCATTTCATTTCAAACCAAGTTGCAAGCACTATCTTGCAGCGAGCTTTATGTTGATTGTAGCATGTTGATTGCAGATTTAGAAAATAGAGTATATAAATATAATCCCATTTCTTTTCAAACCAAGTTGCAAGCACTATCTTGCAGCGAGCTTTATGCTGATTGTAGATTTAGAGAGTATCTTGAAATTTAAGAATGAAAAGAAAACAATTGCTTGACTTCTCTCTACTATCAAATTTGTAAAATATCTCAAAATCTGAATTAAATTTCTAAAATATCCCAAAATCTGAAAGCTGCTTTCAGAGCTCCAATGCAAATGCACAGTGAATGAGATTTAATCAAAAAGGTTGATGCAGTCACTGTAACGGTGATTGTTAAAAAGATTAAGATGCTTAACAAAAGTTCTGCAAGTAAATAGAGACGATGAAAAATGTAATGAAAAAATGAGCTTTAGGTATTCAGTGGTGATTCCTGGGAAATACAAACTTTCACGGAAACTTCAAAGAGAACTTCTAGACTATTATACAGAACAACTTTGCTTGTGTTTGAGGTGACTGGCGTTCTCCACTCATATCGCAAATGCCCCATCTTCCAGAGGGGTCTGATCGGCTATCACGAAAAGTTTGTGCACTGAATATTGAGAATGATGGATACCAAGTTTAGGGAAGGATGTTTTTTTATTTCATGATGCCCAGTGAGATTCATACTTTAACTCTATCTCTATGGTCGCATTTAAGAGCTTTAATGTTTACCTTGCCTTAAGCATTTACTTTAACTATTGCATCTGCTTACCTCATAGCTGTGTTGTCCCTTAACCTTGGTTTTCTCCAGGAGATTCAAGTCGACTGATGTACCGGCTACTGTTCAAAAAAATGCCCCCAATTTTTGCACTGTATATATAACACCAAAATGGAAGCTTAGTTCGGTCCATTCAACTTCATCTGCACGGTTCAAAAGTGGCAATCGAGAGAATTTTAGTAATCACACCGGTGGCTTTTCAGATATGAGCGACTCGAGCTCTCCCAGCACAGGTCCATCTAAAGGAACCATCTTTCTCTAAACTCAAAAATTATGTCCATAGGTTCCGTTTAGTCCTTTGTGGATTTATGTATAAAACAAAAGTATCTTCTGCATTCTATATTTCTTGCCTTGTTGATCATGATCAGTAGGCTCAAATTTATACTATTTCTTTTGTTGTTGAATAAAAAAAAATGAATTTTACTAGCTTTCACCACTTTCCAGTTATATTTGTAGGGGTAATAATTGTGATGCATTGTCTGTTGCCAATGCTGTTATTTTGGAACTTACAGGCAGAACAGAGTTAGAATCTGAAGCATCTTGTCTGTCTTACTCTGAAACCCGACCTTTACAGAGAAACCAACCTCTTTCGAATATTAGTCAAGTTATCCTCTCAAATCCAACAAGCACAATTACAAATGTGGAGAGTCGATCTGACTCAATGTCAGTGAGAAGTCAAATTTCAAGCATTGCTGGCGCAGTTTATGACCGTTACAGGGGAACAAGATCGGAAGGCTGTGGTGAGCACTCCAGTACAATAAGCATAGAGGAAAGAGAATTTCCTGACAACACAGGATTACCACGGACTCCAGTCAGAGTAAGCGATTGACTTTGTCTCTGTGATTTCATTTAATCGATTCTGTTTTCTAAATTTTAAAATATATATTAATTTCATATCATATAATTTTATAAAACTTTATATAAACTGTATTTAAGAAAATAATTAAGATAAAAAAATTGATTATTAAAAATATTAGTGGTTAAAGACATCATTTTAATTTCCATTGAATTATATATATATTTAAATGTAACATGGTTAGTACGCACAAGGGTGCAACCAGTGTAGATTCTAATGAAAGATCAAATTTTTTGGAAACTTTTTCTTGTAGTATAAAACTTGAAGAAAACTTGATACATTGAAAGATTTGGTATTTTTTTATACTTGTTAATAGATTTATAGTTAAAATAGACCTACATAGGTTTTCTTGCTTTATGTGTGTGCTAATCACTCTACCCTG
>APFE030319893.1:253575-284813 GCA_000404065.3 Pinus taeda
TTTATTAATACAAAATATTTAATTTTATCGCCAAAGTTTGATATTAAACTCTATAACTCCCTAGTAAATTGCAGAGTGCCTCTAAACCTAAACATGTGGAAAACCCAACAACAAAAATAACACAATCAATAAGGCAAAGCGTTGTCTCTAATAAAACTATTTCAGTGTCTAAACTCAATATATGATGGATTTCATCAGATCGTTTTTTTTAAATTAAATAATTTGTTCCATTTCTTTTTGTTTTTTAAATTAAATAATTTGTTCAAGAGGAGAACATAATGATGGAGCTAGAAAGGTTGAAGCATGCGCTAAAGCATACTCGAAGCATTTATGCTGTTGCCAGAGAAGAAGCAAAGAACACAAAAATCACTGAGTTTATCTGCCTATCTTGCTTTAAAAATCTACTCGAATTGAGTATGTGGGTACTAGGAAGTACACAGGAAGGCTAATGTTTATGAGCTAAATGCCAATTACAGATCAATGAACTATCAGTCCAAAGGATACATTGGACTGATACATGAAGTGAGGAAAGTTGAGGAAGCAAAAATAAGAGAAGAGATAGCAGGAAACATTGTTGCACAAGAAAAAGCAAAGAGTCAAACGACCATGAGGCAAGCTGGGACAGCAAGAGAACTTGCTGAAAGGGAGGCCCAACAAAGAAGAGATGCAGAATTAAGAGCCAAAAGAGAATCAGAAGAGGGAAGGAAAGCACAGGAAGAGCTTGAATCTACCCATCATGGCAAGGAAACTCCATATGCGATGTGGAAAGCATTGAAAGACTTGTATTAGAACAACACTAACCAAAGGAAATTGGCACTGAAGGACAAACTTCAAAAAATCGAAATGGGGAAAGGTGATACTATTTCCAAATACTTGACCAAGTTCACTCAATGTCGTGATGAACTTGAAGGTGTTGGAATCATGGTTTCCAAAGAAGATATGGTGAGTCTTGCTCTACTAGGACTCCCAAAGAGTTGGCATAGTTATCAGGACTCTGTCAATCGTCGGGAGAAGCTGCCATATTGGGAATGACTGTGGTCAGATTTGGTGCCAGAGGAGATCAGGAGGAGCACTGGGGATGGCTCTTCATCAAAGGCTAATGATGAAGAGAATTGTGCCTTAGCGATTAATGCAAAGAAGGGGAAAGGGAAAGCTTCTGATTCCAAATCGTATTCTTATCATGGAGGGAAGAAGAAAGACATAACGAAAGTTAAATGCTTTCATTGTCACGAGTTGGGCCATTTTTCTACAAATTTTCCACTCAAAAATTCCAAGAAGAAGTCCTCAGGAGTAGCAGTGAGTGAGGCTTTGTCCTCTCAATTCGAATTGGGCTTTTCCGTCATTGCATGCACGGTGTCATTAATGATGGGAAGTGAATGTACTTAGACAATGGAGCTTCATTCCACATGACTGGTGACAGAGTTATTTAGTGACATGGAGGAAAAATATCTCTAGATGCATATCAAGATGGGTGACAATGGGAAGTATAGTGTTACTGGATTGGGCACGGTTACTTTTTAGAGGGAGCATGGGACTCCAATCATCTTGAAGAATGTTATGTATGTGCTCAAGCTGAAGAAGAACTTTGTATCTATTTCCATGCTTGAGGATAGAGGCTTTGATGTGATCTTCTTAAAAGTAAAGGCATTCCTTTGACAAATAGCCCTGGTTCAAGTAAAGAAGATAGGGATTCATGTGAAGAATCTCTATAAGCTGGAGGTAGAGAAGTGTGTTTGTTTGAGATTGTTTGAGATCCAAAGAAGAAAGGGTGTAGAGACAAGACATCGACAAGCTGTGGCATAGGCGATTGGGCCACTTGCATCATGGAGCTTTGAAGATACTGCAACAGATCTCTACTAGTCTTCCCAAAGGTATGCTTAAGGAAGTTGATACATGCAAGGGGTGTACTTTTCGAAAATACACCAAGTCTTCCTTTCACACAGAGATAGTTGAGCAGAGTCTATTCTATAGAGAGTCCATTCAGATTTGTCTAGACCATTCTTGACAGCATCCATGACCAAACACAAGTATTATGTTATATTTGTTGATGACTATTCTCGTAAATTCTAGATATTTTTCATGCAAAGAAAGGATCAAAATTTCACAAAGTTTTGTGAGTTTAAGGCATTGGTTTAGAAAGAGTCTGTGAGGCGAGGCAGTAACTCCTCAAAAAAATTCATTGATTTCATTTAGATTGGTGTTTATTATATACATGAGGGAGAGACTGTTCACTTCATCTCCCAGTGACTATTCATATTCTACATTATTTATTTACATCAATTTCAGTTATTCACACCATCCTAATGACTAGGTGTCAACATCCCCCGCCTTAATATGAAGGGATGTTCATCAGTCCAAGCATCGTTCTAAATCTTTCAAGCTTTTCTCTTCCAAGCACTTTGGTGAAGATGTCTGCAATTTGCTCGTTCGTGGAACAATGGCAGAGATGGATATTTTTGGCCTGAACATGATGTCGAATTAGATGATATTTAGTATTGATGTACTTTGTTTGATCATGGAACTTTGGGTTCTTGGCAAACTTTATTGCAGAGGTATTGTCAATCATGAGTGGAATTGATTGTACCTGTTTTACCTGCAAATCTTCAAGAATTTTCCTGAGCCACATAATTTCTTTTGTTGCCTCAGTTGCTACCACGTATTCTGCTTCTGTTGTGGAATCTACTAGAACTGATTGTTTGCGTGATCTCCAGGAGACAGCTCCCAATCCAAGACTCATAGCATATCCTGAGTTAGATACCCCAGTTTCTTTGTCTCCATTGATTGAGTTGGGACTGAATCAAGATTGAGTCTCCCAATTCTATCAATCACATCACTTAAAGCATCATCTATTGTTGGAGTTTCATGCGGGGAGAGAGTTCTTCAGAAGAAGATTCCACATGTTGATCTAGTATAGGAATCCCCCCTTCAAGATGTGGAATATGACTATCAAATTCTTGAAATGATTTTGCATTTGCGAATCTATCCAAGTGATCAAGTTGCCGCTCAACAACATTGTCAGTTTTGGATGATTCAAGAAAAATTACATTTCTAGATACAACAAACTTTTTATTGACTTTATCATAGAGATGGTATGCTTTGGAGGTGTTTGAATGCCCCACGAAGATACACTTACGACTTTTTGCACCAACTTTATTTCTATGTACCTTTGGTATCAAGGCATAACAGGTGGAACCAAAGACCCTAAGATGCTTTACCGAAGGAATGTGCCCATACCACATTTCATAAGGAGTCTTGTTTCTGATAGCATTAGATGGACATCTATTCTTTATATATGCAGCACATAGAACAACATCACCCCAAAACATTATTTTTACATTTTTGAAGAAGAGCATGGAGCATAGCATATTTAAGATTGTCCTATTCATTCTTTCATCTACACCATTATGTTGGGGATTATAAGGTAAAGTCGTTTGATGTTTGATCCCATGTAGGCAAAGATAGTTTTCAAATTCATTTGATGTGCATTCATTTCCATTATCAGTGCGAATAGACCCAATAAGAGATTGTGCATCATTTTCAATCCATTTATGAAAGTTCTTGAATGTTTGAAAAGCATCAGATTTGCTCTTCAATAAATAAACCCAACAGATTCTGGTGTAGTCATCAATAACTGTCACCATATATTTATTTCCATTTGCAGAAGGAACAAGCATTGGACCACATAAATCTGAATCAATGAGTTTAAGTTTTCTATGTGCTCTTGAATGTGAATCATTAAAAGACTATTTGCTATGCTTTCCTAGAATGCAAGCATCACATTGCTTAAATTTCCTAGGAATTGTAGACAAATCAGCAACACCATTTTTCTTCAACAAGTGGAGGTTGTCATAGTTCAAATGTCCAAATCTAGCATTCCATAATAAACTTGATGGAAGTGTACCCTCTTCATAATGAGAATTGTATGAGAAATGTTGTGCACGAGCAGAGGTACCTTGCAGCTTGAGAAGCCTTTCTTCTTCTATTGCCCTCATGACAAGTGAGTGGTCAGATGCTTTTATCACCTCAAGCTTGCCATCAAACATATGAATGGTGTGACCTTGCTGGCAGATGTGGACCAAGGACAACAAGTTTCTCTTCAATTGTGGGAGATATAGAACATGATGCAGAAGAAAGTCTGGAAGACCAGGCAACTTAAGCCTGATTGTGCTAAGCCATGATAACTTAATTTTTTATTGGTCTGCAAAGTATACTACTCCATCAATGTTGTTAGTAAAGTATTCAAAAAAATATTTTCTATGAGTCATGTGGCAAGTTGCTCCTGAATCAAGAAACCAATAATTTTTCCAAGAAGCAAGTGAAGCATTAAATAAATCTTCATTTACTCCAATATTACATTGTGCCACAACATAGTGAGTGGATTCAGGTGCTTTACCTTTGCTTGTATCATTAGTTTTACATTTGGGTTGATTTCTTTGCTGCTTAATTTTATCCCAAGTTAAATTGCATGTAGAGGCATCATGTGATCCATTTCTTTTGTAGCGTATGTAGTGCAAATCTGCCTCTTCTCCTTGAGAGTGTCTGCCCCCCCTTGCCTCTGAAATTTCTTCCTCTTCCTTTTCGACCACCTCTTCCCTTGCAAGAATCTTGAGAAAGATTATTCTCTCTATGTGCAAGACACACAACTTTTTTGGAAGACTGAGAACCCTTCTCTTTTTCAACAAACTTCTCCATCATAAAATTTGAACAGAGCCCAAAAATAATTACAATATTTGTAGCAAAACACTAATAGTAATTTACTGTCTTTACAAAATGGAATCAACTGCAAGCTCTCAATATTCATATATCATGCAATATATATTATATTCCTTATAACATAACCAACAAAATTCATATTCCACATATTATACCATGGCATGCAATATATATGCACATCATAAGGAGAACTCCACACTTCATAAGAAGAAGTCAACACAGAAATTATGAATCGAGTTAATGCACATATAAGAAATGGCATATCATATATAAACTTATGGAATGCACCACCCAATGTATATGAAATCAATTCTCCATAATAATTTTATACCAAGACCTACTACGATGTTACCACCATAAACATTAGTAGATCATTTTTCTTATGTTTAAAATCCCACGCCACAAACTTTTCGAGTGATTCTGATGAGGTTAATTTGTGCTAATAGGTACCTTGTCGTATTACACATTAAATGAATGGTATGGGATTTATGGCAGCATATCCCCCAACGTTAATTTCATACTCGTGAATAGTTGGAGTTGAACACGACAATGTCGTTGAACCGATGGTATCAAATACCACCATCACCACTGTAATAGGGAGTCAGTCAATAAGATTGAATTGGAAAACGAAATGGGGGGCAGTGTTCTATGCATGTGAAGTTCTAGCAATGTATGGGAGCCAACGGAGAGGAGTTTAAAACTCGTGAGCCAGAATGGGAACACAATACATAAGGGTCGCGCAAAGCCAACGTTCAACAAGTTGACAATTTGAACTCAGATTTCACAATAATGGCTAATGAATAGTCAATTTGCCAACACAAACAGGGTCACTCCAGCATACATGCCATTCAATTGATTATCAATCTTCTTCAATGTATGATCTTCTTAATGGATTCTGATCATTGAAATCACTTACCAAACACCATCAATATTCGAATGCAGTCAACGCAAAATGCACATTGTAGTCTCACTGTTCAACACAGCACGTCCAAGTTTCGACTAAGCTCACAGTATTTTAACGCACATGTTCCATCTCTCAACACCCAAGCTTCAACGATTGTTTGCAGGTCCGCTCCAAACAATCCAGACAAAGATTCTTTTGTCTGCGTCCAACACCTACGACTGACAAATCCTCCAACACCTTTGGCAACGTCCAGAAGGTATTTCCAGATGTTGGGATTTTTCAAAAGGTATTATAGCAAGGAAGATTATAACGGAGAAACGCAACGTATTATAGGTGAATATGAATAAAAAATGGTCAGAGAAGAGGACACAGAAAATGATTATGGCAAAGAGCCCAGAGAGAAAATATGGCAGAAAAACTGATACAAGGAGTTACAACTAATTTTAGGAACTTGGCTCCGATACCATGTCAGGCCAGGCAATAACTCCTCAAAACAATACATTGATTTCATTTAGATTGGTGTTTATTATATACATGAGGGAGAGATTGTTCATTTCATCTCCCAGTGACTATTCATATTCTCCATTATTTATTTACATCAATTTCAGTTATTCACCCAATCCTGATGATTAGGTGTCAACAGAGTTGGACAAGAATTATAAAGCTCTATGGAGTGATAACGGTGGTGAGTATGTGCCAAATGAGTTTAAGAACTTTTGTACAGTAGAAGGGATTAAATGGGAGTTGACAACACCCCATAACCCTCAGCAGAATGGGGTGGACGAGAGGAAGAACATAAGCATAGTAGGGAAAGTGAGGGAAATGTTGCATGATCAGGGCCTACCACTACACTTGTGGGCTGAGGCATGCAACAGAGTGGTTTATGTTTAGAACTATGGCCCACATCCGATACTTGAGATGAAGACACTAGAGGAAGCTTATTCCGGTAAGAGGCCAGATGTTGGTCACTTCAGGATATTTGTGTCATCATTATATTGCCATGTGACCAAAGATGCATGGAAGAAGCTTGAGATGATAGCAAAGTTTGGGATATTTGTGGGGTACATTGATACACCTCACAACTATTAGGTGTACATTCCGACCAGTCGTATGATAGTGGTTTGCAGGGATGTCAAATTATATGAGGAGAAGGCCATGCGAGTTTCCCTTGAGAGGGAGCTTGAGCTACATGCGGATGAGGATATTTTAGCTCCTAAGGTTGAGGAGCCTCAAATTGATGTGGAGAAGCCACATGCAAAGGATACAGGAGTGTACACATCCAATCAAACATAGTCTTCCAAAGAGGGAAGAAATCACACGAGAGAGGATGACAAATTGTTGGATGATGCACGAGAGAATGTGGGAGCACCCACTGCTTAACACAGACAGAGGAAATCACCTGAGAGGTACACTGTATACATGGCTCTTATGGGAGAATATGTTGTGATAGAGCCAGCTTCATTTAAGGAAGCAATGAAGCAACCGGTTTGGGTTGATGCCATGGTGGAGGAGAATGAATCCATAGTTTGTAATGGTGTTTGGGATGTGGTCCTGAGACCGGATTACAAATCAGTGGTGAGCTCTAGTCAGCTTTACAAAGTAAAGCAAGCTGCAAATGGTAGTGTGGAGAAGCATAAGGCTACATTTGTGGCTCATGGCTTTTCACAAGTAGAGGGGATTAAGTATGATGAGACCTTCACTCCTATTACAAGGTACTCTTCAATCCGATCTATATTGGCACTATCAACACAGATGGGTTGGAAGATCCATCAGATGGATGTGAATACAACCTTCCTTAATGGCATGATTGAGGAAGAAGTGTACATAGAGAAACCTAAATGTTATGAAACCTTTGATCATGATTCATATGTGTGCTAGCTCAAAAGAGCATTGTATGGGCTGAAGCAAGCACCTCATGCTTGGTACACCAGGATAGATAGCTACTTCACTGGGTTAGGCTTCACGAAGAGTGAAGCGGATGCGAACCTGTACCACATAGTGGTGGAAGGTAAGTTGTTGATCATTGTACTTTATGTTGATGATCTCATACTAACAGGTGATTATCAGCTGATCAAATCTTGCAAGGAGGACCTTGCAAGAGAGGTTGAGATGAAGGACATGGGGCTCATGCATTAATTTCTTGGAATGGCGGTATGGAAGGGAGATGAGGAGTTGTTTGTGTCTCATGGCAAGTATGCCAATGAGATACTCGAGAGATTTTGCATGGAGCACAGTGAAACCATGGAGACTCCTCTTGCACGTAACTAGAGGAAGGAGGATGCTACTTCAGGGGAACTAGTGTAAGCTACTATTTATAGGAAGCTTGTGGGTTTGCTCATGTACTTGGTGAACACATGACCAGATATGTGTTACGCATTTAACCAACTTAGTCAATAGATGGTTAGGCCTACCAAGCTATATTGGACGACAACAAAGCATGTGTGGACATACCTTAGAGGCACTTATTGGTATCATGGTATAGATGGATAGAGGGAGTGAAGCTTCAAGGCTTCACCAATACAAATTAGGCAGGGAGTCCATATGACAGGAAGAGCACATCAAGTGGGATCTTCAGTGTTGGGTCATCAACACTTTCTTGGTACAACAGGAAATAGAGATCGATTGCACTGGGTTCAGTAGAGGCAGAGTACATGGCTGCAAGTTAGGAAGCATGTGAGGCCATCTTGATGAGGAAGAACCTAATTTGTTTGTTTGGTCAGCAGATGGATCCAACTGTGATTTACTGTGATAATCAGAGTTGTATCAAACTCTCTAGAAATCTCGTTTTTCATGATCACTCCAAGCATATTGATATCTGATATCATCATCTCAGAGATTGTGTATTGAGGTGGATTATGTTGTTAGAGTACATTCCCACAAAGGAGAAAGATGTTGACATTTTGACAAAGGCATTTCCAAGATGTAAATTCGAGTTTCACAGTGACAGGATTGGGGTAGCTAATAATTCCTTTCTTGTTGAGAGGAAGCGATGAGAAATGGAAATAAGGAATCTAGTTTAATTTGTCCTTGAATCAAACTTAGAATTAAAATTGAATTCTATTCTCATAGAAACTTGTAAATACTTAATTAAGTTTAATTAACTTAATTAGCTTAGGAATTTCGAGTTAGAAGTTTTTCAAAAGTCATGTATATGTTCTCCCTATATTACGGGGGTACAGGATGAGTTAAGTATGAGTTGTAACTAGCTAACTCAGTTTACTGAGTTAATTCAAGTTAAATTAGTTCCAAAGTATTTGAGGAACTAATAGTGAGTTAATAGTCGGTTGGTGCACTAATGCATTAAGTAGTGCTACTTCAGTTAACTGAAGATTCCCTCATCAGAAACTCATGCATGTCGATTTTGAGAAAGACCCAGTTGAGACTAGAGTGTAGGGGAAGTGTACTATTAGTTGTATGATTTACTGAGTTGTATAGATCATGCATGCATTCGGGAACTAAACCTTGAAGGATTGCATAGTTTTGGATGCACTGGCCTCCCATTAATATGGGCTGATCAACCATAGTAATTGCACAAGGAAATAGGGACTTGGAGAGCTGTTGAATTGGCTAAGTCTTGGCCAAGAGCTTTCTTGTGAGTTGGAGATTTATTTCACTGAGTGCTAGGTTTGTTCTTGTGAAAACAATCATTGTATTAACATCTTGGATTTCTGATATATGTAATATATATAGTGCAGTTTTGAGCCGTGGCTTTCCCCGGATACTTATTGTGTTGGATTTGATTATGTTACTCTTGTCGATTATTGTTTTCATCAATCTATTGGCTTTCGTTGGTTGATAGTAGAAGTAGTTTCTTGTCTCTTGCTTTAGTACATTGCATGAGCTTGTGAATATACATGATTTTCTACAAGAACTTGGTAATGGTTGAGCATGGTTTATCACTGTTGACCATGGTTAACCATATTCAACCATGGTTTACCATATACAATAATGATTGATAATAGTTTATGATGATTGATTATGGTTGACCACGTTCAACCATGTCTAACCATTGTTGAGCATGTTTAATAATGGTTGATTATGGTTGATCATGGTTGACCATGGTTGGCCATAGTTGATCATGGTAAACCATAGATACCTTGATAAACCATTATGGTTGACTATGTTTGACCAAGTTTGACTTTACTTCAATATGTTTGAATATTATAAACCCTATATATTTTAAATCCTAATATTAAACCCAATATTATAAACCATGTATTATAAACCCAACATTATAAACTCTAATATCAAACCCAATATTATAAACCATGATATCATAAACCCTATATTATGACCATAAAGGTTGACCATGGTTGAGCATATTCAACCAGGTTTCACCATGGTTCACAGCGGTTGATAATGATTGACCATGGTTAGCCATGGTTAACCATTCTAGTTAAACACTATGGGTGACCATATTGGTTGACCATTAAGGATGACCATTATGGATAACCATAATGGTTAACCATTATGGTTTACCATGGTTGACCATGGCTAACCATTATGATTCACATGGTTGTCAATGTTTGACCATGGTTTACCTAGGTTGATCATGGTCAGCCATGGTTGACCTTGGTAGACATTGGTTCACCATTAGGATCATGTTGATCTTGGATGACCTTGGTAACCATCATTGACCATAATGGTTCACCATCATTGACCAATTTATGAACATAATGGTTGACCGTGATTAATCAATATGGTTCAACAATGTTGACAATGGTTAACCATGACTGACTATAGTTAACATGGGTTAATCATGGTCATCCATGATTGACCTTAGTAGACATTGGTTGACCACTATAATCATGTTGATCTTGGATAACCTTGCCCAATCATTTATATATAAACCCTATATATAAACCACATAAAGGTTGACAATGGTTAACCATGGTTAATAATGGCTAACAGTGGTTGTCCATGGTTGACAATGGTTGAACATGGTTTTCAACCATTGTCAACCAACTGGTTCTCAATGTTGACAATTGTTAAATATGGTAAACATATGATTCACCAAGTCTGAACATGGTCAATTATATAAACATTGATTATAAAGGTTGACTTATAATCAATCATTTAATATTCATTTAAGGATGAATTATAGCCAATCATTTAATATCATTTAATATTATAGTTAATCATTTAATTTCATTGACAATGTCATTGACTATGTTTGATTATTAATATTAATCAATAATATTAAAAGGAAATTATGTTTGACCATAGTTGAAGAGTGTTGGCTATCAAATAGAATTAAACATAGTTAAACATGGTCAACCACATTAGTAAATGTTTTTGACTAATTTGGTAATATCACATTGTGAAGTTTGATAAATTTAAATGTAATGTAAGACTACAACAATGTTTGGGACATTGTGACAATGCTTATCACAATGCAACATTGGTTTGATTTCGGTATCATTCTAGCATCACAATATTGTTATTATTATTAATAAGAAAATTTTTATTATCAAATATTTTTTAATCTTGAATGTGACTCACCAATGATGACTTAGCTAACTAATGTTTACAATGTTAGGCTTTGGTTGACCAAGGTTGACTGTAATTGAAAATGGTTGAGTCATGTTTACTGCGGATGACTATGAATGAACAAGGTTGAATATTGTTAAATGTAGTAAACATAGAATTGACTTTTTTTAAACATGGTAAACCTTGACTATGGTTGAGCATAGTCAATCCATGGGTGAATGTGGTTTGAATAATTTGACCATGAATTGCCATTGTTTTTTATGATAGATTATTGTTGTCTATATTGATAATGAATGGCTACGGTTGACAACATTTTACCATGATAACCTATGTTGACCATGCTTGACCATACTAACCATTGTTGGCCATGTTGAACATGGGTTAATGATGGTTTTGAAAGGTTGTTTATGGTGAATATGGTTGACCAAAGATGATCATGGTTAACATAGGTTTCTCATGGTTGAACATGATTGGTGATGGTTTCACATTATTGGCCATCATTGACCATAGTCTTGGATGATAGATTATGGTTTCCCATTTTGACAATGGATGGCCACGTAAAATAGAGACCTTCGTTGATCATTTTCAACCATTCTAACCCTCGTAAACCTTATTTGGCCATTAGAAATGAGTAGGCCAAGGGGTTTTCTAGGGCAAGAGGGATGGCAATGGTTGACCAAGTTTGACCATTGTTTACTGTGGTTCAAAAATATTAACCATCGTTGGCTATGACTATGTAAGGTTGTGTATCATTGAGCATTAGTGACAATGGGTGACAATGATTGACCATGGAGCCACTATTTTAACCACATTTCATTAGAATAATTAGAATGTAAATATTATTGATGTTATTTATTTGATATCAATCTTAATACTCCTTATATTAAAAATATTAATTTTAATTTATTAGTACTTTTTAATTATATTATTAGAGTGAATAGAGTTTTAAAATTTAATTTTTAACCAATAGTTCTAATTAAATATTATTATTTTTATTTATCAAAAATTCTATTTTTCTTAACAATCTTAATGTAGTTGATAGTATTAATTAAATGCTATTAATCTTAATATTATAATGTAAATGTTATAGGTTAATAATATTAAATATTAAAATAGTGAAGAAACCCCTTTGAGGGCCCAGGCAGAAGCTCTTGCAGTGATCTTGAAATAGAGAACGATTTTGACATCAACATCGTCAGACCAACTGAGATGGGGAAGAAACAACGAAGGCAACTTCAACCTCAAAGAAGCCAAGAGAATAGCCCTTGGGCTTGACTTTACAAACCCTAATAAGGTATGGAAGGATCTATGGCAGAAACCACACTGGATGAAAATCAAATTGTTCATGTGGTTGGTGCAACATAAAAAAATTCTGACATGGGGTAACCTTCGGAAAAGTGGTGTAGCAGGTCCATCTTGATGCCAATTATGTGAATTACAAGAGAAGACAATGGAACACCTACTTAACCTCTACCCATTCACCTCCACCTTGTGGAATTGGGTGGCTTCAATCTTCAAACAAATGGATAGGGACAATTTCAGCATCACTGGCACTTTGAAGAATTGGAGGAGAAACTTCTATGAAAATGAAATAATCAACAAAGCTTGGACTCTGGTTCCATGCTTTCTAATCTGGCATGTCTAGAAAGAACGCAACAATAGGATTTTCAAGAACAGAATTGACTCATCCGAGAGCATCATAACTCAGTTCATTAGATAGCTCAAAGCGACTGTAGGCACCCTTCTAAAGAAACCCCCCGAGAATCCACCTCAAGACCAAGATGCAAAAATACTATTACATTTGGGTCTACAGGTGCCATTTCCCTAGGGCATAAGTAATATTGTAAGTCATATAACAGCAGATAAGGACTTCTGGCAACCTCCTCCTCATGGCTTTTTGAAATTCAATATAGACGTAGCCTCTAAAGGAAACCCTGGGGTGGCTAGTTATGGTGGAGTCATAAGAGATGAGTAGGGATACATAAAAGTCATCTTTCATAGTCATTTGGGGAAGGCCACTAATAATATGGCAGAACTCATGGCCCTAGAGAAATGCCTAGAAATCTTGATTGAATCAAATTTGCATAATACCATCATTGAAGCTGACTCTGAATTGATAATTAATTCAGTCAAGAAAATATGCAATGACACAGCACTAGAAAGAGTGTCAAAACACTGGCGGTTATTGCAGGTCTATCAACGTATAAAATCCCACCTAAGAGCCCTGAGAACCCTCAATTTTGTTCATGTGTGTAGAACAACCAATAGTTTAGCGGATCGTTTGGTGAATGAAGGAGTACTATGTTCAAAAATTAATAGAAGACATGACTGGATGTTGAATGCCCCAGAGAAATTGCACGAAGACTATTAGAGACAGGCTACCAAAGACAGGGAGTACATCCAAAGCATGAGAAATAAGTAGAGAGAAGACTAATGGAAACCGAAGAAGGTGGACCAATAATAGGTAAGTAGCAAGTGGTAAATAGTGGGCACGATGGCAGGCTCTTAACCAAAGATTTCCCTGAACTCCGTCATCCTATGGATTTCGGGTTGGAAAATGCCCATAGGTTAATTCTACAAATGGACCTGAAAGGTATAGAATGGTGGCCTATTTACTCTTCGGGTCTGTATGAAAAGGTAAAGAGTGGGAAAGTTGCTGAGATCACCTTCATCCTATGGACTTCAAGCAGAAAACTGCACGATCGTTATTTCTCCAATCAGACCTAAAAAACTATAGTGTGGTGGATTATTTAATCTTCAGGTCCATTAGGGAAGTTAAAGAGTGGGCTAGTCGACGAGACCTCTATGGATTTCCTTCATCCATTGGATTTCGGGGGGAAAAGATGCTCGATTGTTATTTCTTCAATTGGACCCAAAATAGCTTAGAGAGGTGGCCTATGTTTCTTTCTGGATCCCTATGAAAAGGTAAAGAGTGGGCAAGTTGACGAGATTGCCTTCATCCTATGGATTTCTGGCAGAAAACTACACATTTGTTATTTCTCCAATCAGACCTGAAAAACTATAGTGTGGTGGCTTATTTATTCTTGGGGTGCATTAGGGAAGTTAAAAAGTGGGTGTGTTGACAAGACCTCTATGGATCTCCTTCATCCCATGGATTTCGGGTGGAAATGATGCACGATTGTTATTTCTTCAATTGGACCTGAAATAGTTTAGAGAGGTGGCCTTTGTTTCCTTTCGGATCCGTAAGAAGAGATAAAGTGTGGGCAAGGTGTCAGCGTGAAATAAGCTCATGACCATTAGATCAATGAAGGTTGGATCGCACGGTCTTTAGGTTAATAAGATAATTGAAGGATAAGTTTGGTCATTTGATGCAACTATGTGGGCCTTCAGATGGTCTCATGGTGCAGTTTTGTGGGACTTCGAATCTGTGGGCCCCGTCATCAAAGGTGTTCAGGTTTTTTGATGCACGACAACTATTTGATGCATGGTAGGTCATTTGATGCACGACAGTATGGATAGCAGGTTTCTAGTTCGCTGGTTGTCCAGAGTGACACCTTGAGGGCAGACTTTTCATAGGTGTTTTTTGGATGTTTTGTTTACAGCTCCTTTGTAGTCTTGTTCGGGCTTTTCACAGATTTTGGAGATAGATTCAAGTTTTTTCCAGCCCAGCTACCTGTTGAATTTTCACAGAGCTCATACTGCTCTATGTACATTGTATATTTTTCTAAATTAATAAAAAATCCTACTCTTACTGAATCAAAAAAATATTAAAAATTAAAAACTTAAAAAACTATTTAAAATAATTAATATTACAAACATTGTATTTATTAATATTATATTTAGTGATATTATTAATCATATTAATTTTAATATTAATTCCAATATTATTCTTATTTTTATTCATCATAATATTTATGAATATGAATATATTTAAAAAATACAATTAATATTATATAGTAATTAATATTGTTATTTATATTAAAAGTGATTATTGATTTTTAAACTAAACTTGCACATAAATCATTACAATGGATTTTTCTTATCAACCAAACTTAAATAGACCCAATCTTTTATTCTTATCTAGATTTTGATAAGGAATAAATATGTATATCACCTTGAATTGTTTAATATCAACCTTTTCTCGATACTAAAGTTTTCCATAGAATGTACTGGAATTCAAGATTCTATTCTTGTTCTACAGTTTTTATTGAAATTTCAAGAGGTTGAGTTTATTTTTATATTGTATAGTGTTATTTATATTTAGTGATAATGGAAAGGAAAACTTTATTTTATTTTTTATATATGAATTGGTTGGGCAATAATTTTTATAAGGTTACAAAAAATAAATACCCATACTATATGGATTTGATTAATTTTCTGTACATAAATATTTTTTATACACATCACATGGATAAACTATACTTGATACAATATGTTGTACTGCATTTTAGTTATATAAACCGCAGGTGAAAATTGCTTTTGCCAGAATGAATCATTTGAATTTTATAAAATATAATGTGGAAGAAAGAAGGTACCTCAGTCACCAAAATAATGGCGACAAACCAAAAAAACATTATGTTTTATGGAGTTTCAACATATAACAATATTTAACTGATGCACGCACTTACAAGGCACCCATCCTACATGGTTAAGAAGTATCCTCTAATTTCTTGGTCTTATAATAAACTAGAAATATATTAGAAAACATGGAGTTGATTGCTGGTCTCCCAGAAAGGCCAATGACATTAGTAGCTATGTTGTTTTTAATATTAATTTCAATATATTATTCTTATTATTGTTACTTATCATCATATTTATTAATATATGTAAAACTTATGGATTTGGTTGAGTTAATAGTGTTGTTAATAAATAATAAGGGTGACAGTGATTTTTAATGTTGTTACTAATATTAACGATGATCAGTGATTTTTAAATTAAAATACACAAATCATTGTAATAGAATTTACGTATCAACCAAAATGAAATAGAGCCATTGTTTTATTCTTATCTAGATTTTGATAGGGGTAAATTTGTTTATTTTATGTATTGTGTAACATCAACATTTTCTACATGAAGAAAATAAAGTTTCCATTACACTTTAATGGTGATCAAGATTCTATTCTTGTTCTACAGTTTTGCTGAGATTTGAGGAGGTTGAGTTGCATTGTATTTTCCCCAGTCTTGAATTTTGCTTGAAATTTCATGAGGTTGAGTTTATCTTTCTATTGTACAGTGTTATTTTGTTTAGCGCCACTGGTAAGGAAAATTTGATTTTTTTTGTATATGAATTGGTTTGATTCGGGGAATCTGAGTTTATCTTTCTATTGTACAATGTTATTTTGCTTAGCACTGGTGGCAAGGAAAATTTGATTCATTTTTTTGTATATGAATTAGTTTGATTCAGGGAATCTTTCCATCACACCATATTAATTATATTAAGTGTCGGCGGCAAGGTAAATTTGATTCAATTTTATGTATATGAATTGGTTTGCTGGGAAATCAATTTTCATGGACAATAATGTGGGAAAACATAGATACTCTTATAGCATGGATTTGATTTAATTATATGCACATGAATTGGTTGGTTGGGAACTCAATTTCATAATAATAATGTGAAAAAAAAAAAACCATATCATTTGGTTTGAATTAAAAAAAAATTGTACATTCTAGGTTCCTAATTTCATAATAAAATATGGGAAAAAAAAAGAGATACCATGGATAAAGATACATGATAAAATAGGTTGTATTGCATTCAAGGGATATCTAACAACATGTAAGTATTTTTTTTACTGTTGAATTTTATAAGAGAGCACCACACTGCATAAGTAATAATGCGGAACACATAAGCACCTCAATCACCAAGATAACACCAATAAACCAAAAATGCATTGTATTTTATGGGAATTTGAACATGATGATATTTAACTGCATTAACATATAGGGCACTTGTCCTACACGGTTAAGAAATATCCACTATTTATCAGAGAAATGCATTAGAAAACTGGGGGTTGAATGCTAGTCTATTGATAAACCTAAAGCTCCACCTAAAATTCCAAGCTCTTTTTGTAAGAAATGAGCATCCAAAAGAAAAGAAAGACCTTTATTGCATGGTTGTTGTTTTGTCACTACATATCTTTTTCATTTGTCGATTTGCAGTGACACATTTCCTCATTAATCCAATGACACGTTTTCATCATTTAAGTTATTAACAGTCTCTATCATCTCAACAAATAGAGGTAACTAACCAAATTTAAACTAAAAGCATTAAATTAATCTTAGACATATTTAGCAAAATTAAATTAATCATTATAATTAGATGTTCAACAAATTTTGTGTGACTGCACACAACTGAAACCATTCTAGATCCATCTTAACTCTGGATCTATCAAGCATTGAGAGGGATCAAATCTCTTGAGGTGCAAACCTTTCATCAAGGTTTGCACTAGAAAAAGAGGTTTGCGCCTCAAGAGATGATCCCTCTCGACACTTGATAGATATAGAGTTAGGATGGATCCAGGTTAGTGGTACATAACACATCATTTTCACATAGATTGCTAATTGAGCTCCCATGGAGGCAATTGCCAATTATATTGCATGAGAGACTATACATATTGAGTAAAAAAAAATTTAATTCATAATGGGGATTTATAATTCTTTCAATATTTAATATGTATTTGAAATATAACATTTAAAAATATTTCTAACAAATATATATATCTAAATTTAAAAAAAAATGATATCTTTATAAATTTAATTTTTTAATTCTTAATTAAAATTAAGATACATTTATATATTAAGTCTTTATTTTAGGTCAACATGTGACCTTTACATGCTTTTAAATAAATTAATATATTTTTAATATTTAATTTAAAATCTATGAACAACCTTTTCCATCAAGCTACAAAATTGATTTAAGGTGTGGTAAATTTACTCTGATAAGTATTTTGCATTTATGATAGCCTATGAAGCCAGTCTCACATTTGATGAATCTAATAACAAGGTTCAAGATTATCATTCTACCTTTTGAAAAATGTTCATTTAAATTATGGATTTTCTACTATTTGTTAAGGTAATTAGAGTATTTGACTCGGGAGTAGACTCAATTTATATTTACCAATAATTTTGTCTATAATATTATAGACTGTGCGTTTAAAAATATGATAAATTTATTATTAATTATTTTTTTAATTAAAATTAATAAAGCTATTATTTGAAATTAATTTTCAGCTTACAATTTTCAAAATAAAATATATCTATATATTATTCATTATATATTTATCATATATGTATTTCTCCCAAAAAAAAAAAATTGTTAATACTCGTATCCTTTTTATTTTTATTTTTTTGGTAATGTATCGAGCTACCATTTATTACACAATGTAAGATAGCATTATGACTTTACATTTATTTGAATAAGGTCACACACGTGGAACACCGGGACAATGGGCCGTAGTTGTACATGTAACGTTTTGGCATCGTTTAAGAAAATAAAGAAAATCATGGAACCACTAGTTTTATTTTTATCGTTATCATGCCACCCTTTGGGAGATGATAAAGAATCAGATTATAGTTTCACCCAGAGTTGGATGCAATAATTTGTATATAGGAATTTATTTTTTATTTTTGCATTAAAATTAATTGATTTATTTTGAAAATTATATATATTGTGATTAAAGGAATTAGTAATTGGGCTGGTCTTATACTTGCGTGATACTAGTCGATTTCAACTTTTACCATTATAATCTATAGGTACCTATAGAGCTCTTAACTTGAAGATTTGAAATCGAATCACTTTGATCATAACACTTCAATTTACACAAGCTTGCTAATCAAGCTACCCATGGGATATATATATAATTTTTGTATATATATATTGAGATTATTTTGAATTAATTAGAAAAAAATAATTATTACTTTTTTATTTAAATTCAATTTATACAAAGAGTTTAATATATATATATATATATATATATATATATATATATATATATAATATATATATAAGTGAATGTTCAATTTTAAATGGAAAGTTCACTCGATGATGATGACGAAGTGATCCTACCAAAATATGTTCTTTAGCTTCAATGATTTCCTTTCTAATTTAGTTGAGTATGTGATGCAGGAGCATCTCGCTGATAGGGCAAAGATAAAAGTGAGGGTGATATGGTTTTTGAAGAGGATAGAGAAATTAATTCACTGAGTGGATAGCATACTTTTCTTTTTGTTTATTACTTTTCTTTTATTAAGTTGCCTAAGATTAATGTAATAAATTGTAATTAGGAGCAGTAGTAATTAGTTAGAGTCATTGTTTCCAGGCAGTTAATTTATTGTTGTAAAAGCATGAAAAGAAAATGTACTAGACAACCATGCAAAGTTCCGTATCAGGAATTACTGATGTAACCAATTGAACAAACTAATAGCAGTTAGGACAGTTTGTAAACAGTACTATTAAAAGGAGAGACAAAGCACAATACAGGGGTTCGACTGAAGAAGAAATACAGAGAGGAAAAATATAATTTTCTTTTTCTTTTTCTTTTTCTTTTGTGCACATATATCCCTACAGTGTCTTGAACAATTGTGTATTAATTTGTATTAAATTACTGTGTAAAGATTGTTAATGCATTGCTATAGGTTCTAAATCACAAGGAGAGATAATCGAATTCGGAGGAGAAGTAACGGCGCCCAGCTACAAGCGACTCAAACAAAATAACCAGATATAAAACAAAGAAATCATTTATGTAATTACACTATACGAAGTCAGAATTTTCAAGTCTAGTTGAGCGAACAACCACTGTAAAACACCAGGTATGCGAACTTACAAATATAACCCAAATCAATTCCAGCATTGAATTCATAGAAATACGAATACAGTCATCAAAATTTATTGTTCATTTACACTCTGTTCAAAGCAAAGGAACGAACCCAGTTCATGGACATGGGATATATAATAATTACAAACGAAAGCCAAACCCCATAAGTCCCCAACTCATTCCTATAACCCGACGATGGTGCTTCACGACTAAAGAACCAAATACACACAGTGGCTCAAAGCCAACAAAAATATCAACCCTATAAGTCGTAATACTAAGGTCAAGCAACCACAAATGAACAGAACAACACTACCCAGATTTCATTCGGGATAGTTGAGTATCCAAGCACCGAAACCCTTGGGTGACTCTACCTGCAAGGGAAACAACAAGACGAGATCAGTCACTATGAAACAGAATACAGGGGAACTGGAAATTGAATGAACAGATAAAATACAGAGAATTCGTTTACTTGACAGACAAGCCATGACCACAACCATACCTTCGAACTGTCTTCCTGCTTACGAGGAGCCGAAGACGTTAGATCCATGTAGAAAAAGAGTATAAGTATCCAGCATAGAACAGGGAACTTACAAGGTAAGTTGGCGGAGGAACCGATGGAAATCGCCACCATAATTTTGTCGAGATTGTGGAGGAATCGAACCAGCGCTGGAGAACATGACCAAGAACCATATGACCATCAACGAACTATAATACTCGTGAAATATAGGCAACGAATAGAGATAAGGACACACAGAGGCAGAGACCCATTAAAGTAGACACCAAACACACAGTAACAGTCGACATACTAGCAGAAGACTCGAAGAAAAACAAACCTTACCAAGGTTTTGTCAATTTTCCAGGTGAACGGAAAACTCCCAATTCAAGTCCCGAATTAGTGAAGCAAGACCGCAAGAACGAAACCCACGTTGAAGCCATGAAGGCCTCCAGGAGCATACAGCTTGAAGAACCCAGAAAACAAAACCACAAACAGACCAAATGAAACCGCATTGAAGCCGACAAGGCCACCAAGAGCACGCAGCTCAGAGAACCAGGCGGACAAGCTTGAAACCAAAACAAAACCATCACACTGAAGCTGCAAGAGGTCGCCGAGAGCTCACAGAGCAAATGACTAGGAGAAACAATGAATAACCAAATGAGCGCGAGGGTGGTGAAACCCTATACCAAGGCGGGTTCTTAGAATTCCGAGGAGGGACAAATGTCCACCAAACACATAACTAGCGTACAATTACCGTAACCTCATTCAATTAAACGCAGATTGAAATCAATTGACATATATCCAAAATCTTTTGATTAATATTATTAATTGTTGGTACACCATCAAGTGGAGCACATCGACGGCGAGACCACGTGGGCTAGCCCCATCAAGTGGTCTCAGAGCAAGAAATTGAAGAAAAAAAGAGGGAGATGGGCGTTCGAAGATGAGGACGTGGAAGAGGTGTGCGCAGAGTAGAAGATGAGGGCTTGAGGGAAGAGTTGAGAGTCCTTACTACTTGCTTAGAAGCAGTGGAGGCAGGAAGGAGAAGAGACCCAGAACTTGGGGATGATAGTGAAGAAGAAGCAGTAACTGCTACGGACATATCAGAAGAAGAAGCCCCGGAGTTAAGACTGTTGAGATCGGTACTATTAGCTAGCAGCAAACCCAACCTGAGATCCCTAACTATGATGGCAGTCTATCCGCAGATGTTCTACTGGATTGGGTAAGTGAGTTAGATAAGTATTTTGAAAATGAAGAGATCAGTGAGGACAAAAGAGTTAGATTTGTTGCAACCAAGTTAAAAGGACACGCTGCTTTATGGTGGGATAGTGTCCAAGCGGACAGGAAGAGGACGAACAAGCTATCGATAAGGAAGTGGCCAAGGATGGTGGCAAAACTGAAGGGCAGATTTTTTCCTAAAGACTATCAGGTCGAACTTTATCGACAAGTGCAGAATTTAGGCAGAAAGGTATGACCGTAAAGGAATACACAAAGGAGTTTTATCGTGTAAAATTGCGGGCTGGTACTGATGATACTTCAGAGAAGACAACGAGATACGTGAATGGCTTGAGGCTGGAAATACTAGATGAGATCAATATTCTTTCTCCATGGAATATAGAATAAGCCTTTCAGAGTGCTGTAAAGGCTGAAGAAAAAATTAACAGGAAACAAAATAATAGGAAAGGACGAGGAAATGGCAGAGGACGAGGACAATCCTACGGCAAAGGGTGAACTGCCACTAATAACGAAGAAGGTAGCAGCTCCAGAAGTTCAAGGACAACAAAGAAGGGAGATAGCAGCAGAGGAGGTCAGCCATATTAGTGGGGAAGAGGAAATGGTCGTGGGAGAGGGACTAATGTCCAGTGCTACAGGTTCCATAAGTGGGGACATAGATCCTTCGAATGCCCGGAAGCCGAGCACGCTGGCCAGAGGGGAGCATTTGTTGCGCAGCCTGAGGAAGCTGAAGCACAGCCCCGAGAGGTAGAAAATGTGGTAGAAACAGGAGAGGCTTTAGTTTTAAACAAATTGTTGTTGAAGCCAGCCAAGGAGATGGCTGAACAGACCCAATGGAAGGCACTGTTCTGAACAGTTTGCAAATCACATGGGAAGTGTTGTAAATTGATCATAGACAGCAGAAGTACAGATAACTTAGTTGCCACCGAGATGGTGCAAAAGCTGGGATTAAAGCGACTTAAGCATCCCACACCTTACAAGGTGTCGTGGCTACAGAAAGGCCACCAACTATTAGTTGATGAACAATGCGAGGTTGAATTTCACATTAGAAAATACCAGAACAAGGTTGTCTGCGATATTATGCCAATGGACGTATACCATATACTGTTAGGGAGACCGTGGCAGTATGATCAGAAGGTGACACATGATGGAAAGACGAATCGTTACAAATTTGTGAAAGATGGAGTCAAACATATGCTTGTACCCATCAAAGAGGAGGATGCAATAGAATCAAGTGGAACAAAAGCATTGTTAATAGGAGGAAAACAATTTGTTAAGCAAATTGAGGAAAACGAGGTGAATTATGCGATTGTAAGGAGGACAAAAATAGTGTTGCTGAACACAGAAAAGTCAGAATTGCCTACAGAGATTGAGGAGATGTTGGAAGAATTTAAGGACATTGTAGTTGACAATTTACCAGATAAGTTGCCTCCCAAGAGGAGCATTAGCCATCATATCGATTTCATACCTGGAGCAAGCCTACCGAACAAGGCAGCATATAGAATGAGCCCGAAAGATAATGAAGAGATTCATCAACAAGTGCAAGAGTTGCTGGATAAGGGACTGGTCAAAGAAAGTTTGAGCCCTTGTGCGGTACCAACAGTACTCGCACCTAAGAAGGGTGGAGAATGGCGGATGTGTACGGATTCACGAGCTATTAATAAAATCACTATTCGGTACAGATTTCCCCTACCCAGAATGGATGACATGATGGATTGTCTTAGCAGGGCAGCTTACTTCACGAATATTGTCTGAAGAGTGGATATCATCAGATCAGGATTAGAGAAGGAGATGAGTGGAAGACAGCTTTCAAGACTAATGAAGGGTTGTACAAATGGCTAGTCACGCCATTTGGGTTGAGCAACGCTCTAAGTACTTTTATGAGATTGATGAATGAGATGTTAAAAGAATTTATTGGCAAGTTTGTGATAGTTTATCTTGACGATATTTTGATTTTCAGTAGAACGAAAGGAGAACACCTACAACATGTTCGAAGGGTGCTAGAGAAGTTACAGCAGAACAAACTGCTGATAAACTTAAAGAAATGTACTTTCCTGCAGAAGGAATTGGTCTATTTGGGGTTTGTAATTGCGAAAAATGAATTGAAGACGGACCCAGAAAAGATTGTGGCAATCATAAATTGGCTGTCACCAAAGAGCTTATTTCAGGTACGTATTTTTCACGAACTGGCAAGTTTTTATCAGAAATTTATTAGGAACTTTAGTGAAATCTGTGCACCAATGCTAGACACCAACAAAAAGGCCAGTCAACCTTTTTGTTGGACTAGAGCAGTAGAGGACAGCTTTCAGCTTTTGAAGCGGAAGATTACAAAGAGGCCAGTCTTGAGGCTGCCTGACTTTAACAAAAATTTTCAGGTTCGATGTGATGCAAGTGGGACAGCTATTGGCGCTGTGCTCAGTCACGAAGATAGACCGATGGCATTCTTTAGTGAGAAATTAAATGAAAGCAGGCAGAAATACTCCTCGTATGACAAGGAATTTTATGCCGTGGTCCAAGCTTTAAAGCATTGGAGACACTACCTGCTGGGCAACGAGTTTGTATTCTTTTTTGATAATTTAGCGTTACAATATGTAATGCAGCAGCACAAATTAAACCATAAGCATGCCAAATGGGTAGAATACTTGTAGAGTTTCACTTTCATGTTAAAACACATTAGTGGGCAAGCCAATAAAGTGGCAAATGCCTTGAGCAGAAGAGATTTGCTCTTACAGGAAAGCAGAATACAGGTGATGGGATTCGATCATCTAAAGGATTTATACCAGACCGACACAGACTTCAAAGAAGCCTTTGAAGCCTGCCAAAATCCCATGTTGAGGAATACAAGTCCATGGTTGGACTACAATTTGCAGGAAGGACTGTTGTTCAGAGGTGAACAATTATGTATCCCGGACTATTCGATGAAGGAAAGTATTGTACAGGAGAAACATAGTGGTGGTCTAGCTGGTCATTTTGGGATAGACAAAACTTTGGAGCAGCTTGGACACTTTTATTACTGGCCCAGAATGCACAGGGATGTACAACGATATGTGAACAGGTGTAAAGTCTGCCAACTGGTGAAAGGACACAGTTAGAATACTGGACTTTACACGCCACTACTTGTTCCGAGCAGGCCATGGGACTCAGTCAGCATTGACTTTGTCTTGGGACTGCCTAGAACGCAGCGGGGGTATGACTCAGTGATGGTGGTGGTAGATAGATTTTCAAAAATGGCTCATTTTATTCCTTGCCTCAAAACTAGTGATGCCACTTACGTAGCTCACTTGTTTTTCACGGAGGTTGTTAGATTACATGGCCTACCCAGTTCTATCGTTTTTGACAGGGATGTAAAATTCACAGGACACTTTTGGCGCACCTTGTGGAAAAAGTTGGGCACGCAATTGAATTTCAGCTTTGTGTATCATTCGCAGGCTGATGGATAAACGGAAGTGGTGAACAGGAGTTTGGGAAATTTATTACGCAGTTTGACTGGGGAAAATTCAGGGTCGGGATCGTGCTCTCGCTCAGGCAGAATTCTCTTATAACGATTCGCCCAATCGTAGCACTGGACATAGCCCATTCCAAATCTTGTACGGCATGCATCCTCAGGGAATACATGAACTGCGAGATTTGGGAAAATTAGATTGGAGAAGCCCAGATGGAGAAGATTTTGCCGAAGCAATGAGCAAACTACATGAATAGGTAAAATTAAAATTGCAGGACAACGTACAGAAATATAAGAAAAAAGCGGATTCAAGGTGAAGAGAAGTACAATTTAATGTTGGAGATGAGGTCCTTGCGCACTTGCACAAGGAACGATTTCCTAAGGGCGCGTATAATAAATTAATATTTAAAAAAATTGGTCCCTGCAAGATCTTGTGCAAATTTTCAGCCAACGCCTACGAAATTCAGCTGCCACCTGCTATAGGCATATCACCTATTTTTAATGTGGCAGATCTGTTCCCATATATTGCCCAAGCAGAGGAAGGCAGTGTGGTACGACCATAATGGGACACCCAAGTTGGAGACACTTCTTGGATGAGGCATGTGCCTTCGGCTCAATCCCATGAGATTGAAGGGATTCTCCGTACCCAATTAGCCAAGAAGACATGTAGGAAGGAATATCTATGATATCTCGTCAAGTGGAGAGACCGTCCAATGGAGGACAACTCATGGCTCAATGCAGCGCAGATACGAAAGGCTGGCTATTCGATGGAGGAGCTCATGGAATGGAGCCATGATTTTCTTTTACCCCGGGAGCTTGATGCATGAGCATCTAGCTGACAGGGCAAAGACAAAAGTGAGGGTGATATGGTTTCTAAAGAGGATAGAGAAATTAATTCACTAAGTGGATAGCATACTTGTTCTTTTTTATTTATTATTTTTCTTTTATTAAGTTGCCTAAGATTAATATAATAAATTGTAATTAGGAGCAGTAGTAATTAGTTAAAGTCATTGTTTCCAGGCAGTTAATTTACTGTTGTAAAAGTATGAAAAGAAAATATACTAGACAACCATGCAAAGTTCCATATGAGGAATAACTGATGTAACCAATTGAACAAACTAACAGTAGTTGGGATAGTTTGTAAACAGTGCTATTAAAAGGAGAGACAAAGCACAATACGAGGGTTCGACTGAAGAATAAATACAAAGAGGAAAAATATAATTTTTTTCTATGCACGTATATCCCTACGACATCCTAAACAACTGTGTATTAATTTGTATTAAATTACTGTGTAAATATTGTTAATGCATTACTACAGGTTCTAAATCACAAGGAGAGATAATCGAATTCGGAGGAGAAGTAATGGCGCCCAGCTATGGGCGACTCAAAAAAAATAACCATATATAAAACAAAGAAATCATTTATGTAATTACACTATACGAAGTCAAAATTTGCAAGTCCAGTTGAGCCAACAACCACTGTAAAACGCCAGGTATGCGAACTTACAAATATAACCCAAATCAATTCCAGCATTGAATTCATAGAAATACGAATACAATCATCAAAATTTATTGTTCATTTACACTCTGTTCAAAGCAAAGGAATGAACCCAATTCATAGACATGGGAGACATAATAATTACAAATGAAAGCCAAACCCCATAAGTCCCCAACTCATTCCTATAACCCGATGATGTTGCTTCATGACTAAAGAACCAAATACAAACAGTGGCTCAAAGCCAGCAAAAATATCAACCCTATAAGTCATAATACTAAGGTCAAGCAACCACAAACGAACAGAACGACACTACCCACATTTCATTCGGGATAGCTCAGTGTCCAAGCGCCGAAACCCTCGGGTGACTCTACCTACAAGGGAAACAACAAGACAAGATCAGTCACTGTGAAACAGAATACAGGGGAGCTGGAAATTGAATGAACAAATAAAATATAGAGAATTCATTTACCTGACAGACAAGCCGTGACCACAACCATACCTTCCAATTGTCTTCCTGCTCACGAGGAGCTAAAGACGTTAGATCCAGGTAGAAAAAGAGTATAAGTATCTAGCAGAGAACAGGGAACTTACCAGGTAAGTTGGCGGAGGAACCAACGGAAATCGCCACCATAATTTTGCCGAGATTATGGAGGAATCGAACTAGCACTGGAGAACGTGACCAAGAACCATATGACCATCAACCAACTATAATACTCGTGAAATACAGGCAGCGAATAGAGATAAGGATGCACAGAGACAAAGACCCATTAAAGCAGACACCAAACACAGAGTAACAGTTGACATATGAGCGGAAGACCTGAAGAAAAACAAACCTTACTAGGGTTTCATCAATTTGCCAGGTGAATGGAAAAATCCCAAGTCAAGTCCCGAATCAGTGAAGCAAGAGCGCAAGAACAAAACCCACGTTGAAGTCGTGAATACCACTGGGAGCATACAACTCGAAGAACCCAGAAAACAAAACCACAAATAGACCAAAGGAAACCGCTTTGAAGCCGAGAAGGCCACCAAGAGCACGCAACTCAGAGAACCAGGTGGACAAGCCTCAAACCAAAACAAAACCATCACAGTGAAGCTGCAAGAGGTCGCCGAGAGATCACAGAGCAAATGACCGAGAGAAACAACGAATAACCAAATGAGCGCGAGGGTGGTGAAACCCTATACCAAGGCGGGTTCTTAGAATTCCGAGGAGGGACATATGTCCACCAAACACATAACCAACGTACAATTACCATAACCTCATTCAATTAAATGCAGATTGAAATCAATTGACGTATATCCAAAATATTTTGATTAATATTATTAATTGTTGGTACACCATCAAGTGGAGCACATCAATGGCGGGACCACGTGGGCTGGCCCCATCAGCATGTTTTTTATTATAGTAGTCTAGTTACAGATTCCAAGTATAACTCAAGGATGAACTATGGTAAACAAGGTGATCTTTCTACAATAACTAGGATTTCTATCAATGGTGTTTTTCCATCATGCGTTTAGAGTTATGATCCCTCAACTTTGGCTACGCGAAAGAGTACTTGGTTCATTACTTAGATGCTCCATTTGGAGACTATTTTATCTAATCTGGCCTAATGGACATCCATGGCACCCAAGATCCTTTCGTCCTTGTTGATGTTTTAACAAGACCAGAGCCCATGGGAAACAACAAAACTAAATCTTTTGGATATTTGGTTTGGGATTAGCTTGACTTCTAGGATATTGATTTGGTAATTCATAACCATGAAATAACAGTGGTAATCTATTCAACCTATTATTTCTTTCAAGGTTTGTAAGGGGAGAATTTTGGTGTGTACAACTAGGGAAATCATATGAGTTCTGAACATTTTACCTAGTGTGCAAATAATGAGGGATAATTAATCTCGTCATAATGGAATCATCCCCATTGTTGGGGAATGAACTTCAACCAACAACATATAACAAAACTTGATAGAAATTAATAGAAAATTGATCATGCTCCAAGATGATGGGTGGTGTTTAAAGACATAATTACAAATTTAAGCATAGTGCATTGTTATCAGAATGTTATAGTGCATTATCAATGCAAATCATAATGATTGTCATACAACTTGTGATTCACAATATTTGACCCATATCGGCCTTATAGTGTCTAAGTCTAACCAACTCCCTTGAATTGTGGAAGATATGTCCATAAATGAGTCTTGACAATTCCAATTTTGAAATCCGCTTGGTTTTGTGGAAGATCTATCCACAAATGAGCCTCGACAAATCTAATTGCTTCCTTGAAATTCACTTGGTTAAGTTGACTAGTTGACTTGTCTTTCATTGGCTATTTCACTTCCTGAGTTGACTTGACCATTCAGTGAATCCCAACCATTTAGTGCATCATACAGACAACCACATAATTAAAAATAGACTAATACAAAATCAAAAGTAGAAATAAATTCCATGAGGAAGTTCCCAATTACACAACCTAAATATAAGTTGTTGTAGAATCAAAAGTAGACTTAGATTCCAAGATGAAATTCCCCAGCTACACAATAGAAATCTAAGCTAATACAAAATAAAAAGTAGACTTCCCAATAGAAAATTAGCCGCATACCTAAGATTCATCGAATATGACATAAATGAGATAAATCTAATTCTTGGAGTCATCACCACCTCGCACCTTGTTGTATTTGAGTATTTTAAGTAAGAAGAGTGAGCTATGAACCATCTCCTTTCTTTAATAGTGATGGTGATCTCAGGTTCCTATTAGGACACAAGGGGAACAACTCAAGCAATTCGTCCTTCATTTCATATTTTGTTGAAATTGATTGTCTGCTCAAAGTAACATGTAACTTGGTAATTGAGTGTGATCTTAAGTAATAGAAGCAATTAATGTGCAGATGCAATAAATCAATAAAATAAAGCTAAGAAATATTGATGTAATATCCTTTAGCTAAAGAAAAGGAGGTAGTAGTAGCAAATTTTTATTTATTTATTTATTTTTTTAAACACATAGAAATGCAATTGCATCCAGAGAAAACATTATCCTAATAATACCCAAAAACATCAAATAGATGAAACATAATCTCCTTAGATGAGGTGAAAACATAGTCATGTCCATGGAAGGCTCGTTGATAATGCTATACCTCTATTGAAAATTCAACCTGATCCATTGAGGATTCTGTTGTAGCGGCTACAACCACCCTCCAAAATTTTGGCCTACATGAATTTCGGAGCCTCCCTTGAGAGTTTCACTTGATGACTGCACACACTTGGGTTCACTCCATGAGCTCATGCGAGTCTTTGCATCCACCTTGGTTGTCCATTGCATTCAAGTTTTTGCATGCTAGTGTCTAATTCATGCTTGTGACCATGTTCTGGTTATGCCCAAAGTCTTCACTTCGTATGTGCTTGATGTGTTCGCTATGAAAGCATCTGTTGCACTCACACACAGAGTCACACTTACTGTCGCTCAAGTGTTGTCTCGATCGATGAACAGTCAATCACGAGTGTCGCGCTTGTCACATGCCTCGTCAGTCAATCATGTTGAACATGTGTGTCTGGATGGTTTGGGTCATTTTGTCATCGAGTCATGTGAGTGTGTGTTTGTATGATCACCTATGCATCTTTCGATCAAACTCCCCTTTGACAACCGAACCATCACCTTGTTGTCAACTTGATTGACTGTCAACTAGAAAAGCGCAGAAGCACCAAGCTAGTCTTTTCAAGCTGCATTGCTTGCAAGCAATTCAATCCACTCTTATGCTGGCCACCTAGTCAGTCGGACCTGACAGTCACACTGGGACTAACTCCCCTAAGAAATTGCACAGACAAGTTGGACAAACACCAAGTTCCCATCCATGTCTCCCTCAGAAAAGTGTGTAGTTTCCCAGTCAGTCATCTCGACAGTCGACCACCTGTTCATATTAGAAATGTGTAGTGTTCATGAGCAGGCCTTCCACTACCCATTAGTTAGCTCAGCTCATAAAGTGCATTATAACTTGACATGCACTCCAGCAGCAGCACGATTGTATCAGCACTGTCGTGTCAAGTCATGTCATGAGTTGTGTCGCCCACATCTCCACTATGGGCTATCAGTTGTCAATCAATGCGATGTAACGTGGAAGTCCAAGAGACCCACTTATTGAAAAAAGAGTCATGTAAGTTGAAATTCATGGAAATCAAATGGTCATGAGGGTAGTCAAACAACCACAAGGCTCAGTTTCACCCTTGGCTATAAATACCACCTCATTTGTACATGACTTTTCACCTCAACTCCTCCCACATAGCTAAGAGAGTCTGTAATATTTTCTTTGAGAAGTAAGGAGTGGCTCCAATGCCCACCACCTGGGGTTAGTGATGTATGGTGTAATGATGTGTCTTGGAGCTTTCGCTTAATTCAGAAGCCTACTAACAAGCCAACACATTTTCATACATGTATTTTATCTGTTGTAAGATTGATCTTTAACACTTGTAATGCATGTTGCTTTAACCTGTGTTTTGCATCTGAACTAGTGCATTTGTTGTAATGCATAATCTATTAATGGAAATGTGTTATATATGTTGCTAACATTGTCTCACCCATGTAGACTACTCTCCTGGACATCAGACAAAACTTTCACATGAAGCCTGTTGTAACGACCGTTGCACTCATTCAGACTGATTTTTGAGTGTTTTACGTGTTATCTTACCTTATATGTTGTGATTTCC